>JAPEBW010000207.1:0-73687 GCA_027405785.1 Ophiocordyceps robertsii
CGAAGGCCTTTTCTTCTTTTAAAGTAGGCTAAAAAGCGGCTTTTACGGCGTATTAAGCTTATCCTTAGCCCCTTAAGGGGACTCCCTTTTTTTATCTTACTTAAAGTAGCTCCGTCTTTTATTTTTATAGGATATCGACTTTTTTAGCGAAATATAGGACTATATAGTATAGCTACTTAGTAAGGCTAATCTATTTCTCGAGCTATTAAAGGTTTTTTAAGAACGCGATATCCCTTAAAGCTTGTATACGTTTATCTATATTTATTAAGCTAATAACGTTTACTTTAAATCTAAGGAGCTATATAGATAGGTATACTAAGAAAGACTTTAGTCTAGATAAGGTAATATTATAGTTATAGAAAGCGCGGAATACGGCCTTTAAATATTAAAAGTATTCTTTAGCCGTATTAAAGTAAATAATAATATCGTGAATATAAGCCGCCGCGTATTTTTAATATCTATAAAGGACGTTATCGATAAACCTTTAAACGTATATTAAAGAGTTCTTAAAGCCTATAAGTATTACTAGTAATCCTTTTAGCTTATAATAGCTTATAACTATAAACCTTTCTTAGTAGTCTTAATAAACTAAAAACTAATAAAAAAACGATTATATATTTACCGTATTAACAAACTTCTTTCCTTTAAGGCGTTTAATTATATCGCTTTAAAGGGGTATTAAGTAAGCGTTTAAAGTAATAATAGCGTTAATCTTTTATAAGTCTATAACTACTTATTCTTTTTCCTTTTTATCTACCGTCTTCTATACTATAAATACCGGCGCTGCGAATAAGGTTAGCCTAAAAACTCGTTTTAATTAGCCTTATACGGTTAGCTAGCTAAATATTATATTTACTACCTTTTTATCTTTATCGCTTAATAAGTATAATCTTAATACGACTTATTAATATTGCTATCCTTTTATTAAAAGAATGCGTATATATTTAGATTTATCTATATATACTACTCCCTTATCTCTTTAAAAGCAAGGAAACGATTAAAGGATATCTTAGACTTTTAATACGTATTTTAAGTCTTTAGCGTAGATCCGGATACCCTTATTAGTAGTAAGTTTAAGTAAGTCCTTAGTTCGGCCGATTCTAAGTTTATAGTTTACTATAAGATCTTTTTATAAGAAGTCCTTAGCGGGGTTTATTTTATCCGGATTTTCGATAAAAGCTTCCGCTAAGGAGTAGTAGCGTCGACCTCCTTATATAGCTAAAACTACTTATCGAGGTTTATAATTATCCTTACCTTTTAGCTTTAGCGGAGTACTAATAGTTCCTTAAAATAGTTTATCGCTATAAAGCTCTTATAATCTTATATTATTATCTAAGCGAGCTTAAGGTTATTAAGGAAAATTTAAAATATATTAGCCTTATTATCTTTTTAAACTTTATTAAAGGATGCTTTTAAAGGTCTTAATAAGTTAAATCTCCTTATATCCTTAGCTTATAGTTAAGGTTTTTTTAAACCTTATTAAGCGCGTTTTCTTTCCTTAATACTTTAAGGAGATTAAGGAATTATTTATTTAATATTATTACTATTCTTATTAAGGGGCTTAAAGCTATACTTAGTCTTAGTATCTATATGCTTACTATAAATAGGTTTAGCCCGCTAAGGGTATTGCTTACCGCGTCCTTATCGCTTATTATTAAGGTCTTAGTCTTAATACTCTTACTAAGTGCTTAACCTTCCGTCTTATACGCGTCCCGGAATTTAGTATACTATAGGGCCCTTAGTATAAAAGGCTCGTTTTTATTAATTAAGAGTCCCGAAAATGCTTTAATTAGCGCGGCTATAGTAAACGAGGCTAAACGGTAATACTAAACTAAGAAACTACTAAGTATCCTTTAAAGCGGATTTCCGGTTAAAGCCCTTAAGCTAAACTTTATTAGCAGTACGTAGTAAAAATATCCGCTAAGCTTATCGTCTTAAGGAAAGAGTAACTTTATTATAGGCTTAATCTAAAGGGTATTTAGTAAGCGGGGAGCTAGATAGTTTTAAGGTCGGCTTATCCTTACTTCTTTTATTTAAAGAATAATCGATCTATTTAAGTAATACTAAATTTAGTTTACTTAGTTATATAGGTTTTATCGTTTTATAGTTTATTTTTTATTAGTATTTTAAAAGCGGATTACCTTTTAAAAAGTAATAATCTTAGCTTAGCTAAGCGGGACTTATTTTACGTTTTATTTAGCTTTATAAGTTATCGCGGTATAGTACCTTAAAAAAGGGTAAGGGAGATTATTAAACCGGTATGCTTAGTAAGCTATAGCCTTTTCCGCTTTTACGGCTTATTTATCTTAAAGTTTTATTATAAGCGTATTAAAGAAAAGGTACTTATTATTAAGGTTAGGCTTAAAGGCTAATAAGAGCTTTTTATTAAAGAAAATATTATTTAGTATCTAACTTCTTATAAGATAAGTATTTAATTATATAATATAGTCGCTTTTAGCTTAGCGGATATTTAAAGGATTTCCGTTTAAATAAGTAAGAATTGCTACTATTTACTACGCCTTAAGGTATAAGGATAAGGGGATAAGGCGCGGACTAATTACCGCTAGTTAGGGCTAGTATTACGGACTAATTACTGCTAGTTAAGGCCGGTACTTTAAACTAATTACCGCTAGTTAAGCCGGTATAACGGACTAATTACTATATATAAACGTATATAGGGGTTTAGAAATAGTAAAAAGCTTATTTATTCTTTAAAGTATAACTAGCTACTTTATACTTAGTTCTTTAAGCTAATTTTAAAGATCTTTAACTATACTATCCTTTTATTTATCGTTAATATATAGATAAACTATAGATATCCTTATAAAATCGCTTAATAAACTAAGTATAAGCTTAGTTAAAAATACTATAAACTATAGTTAAGGATATCCTTTAAATATCCTTAAATATCCCTTAAAAATCGTGGTAAGGTTTATCCTATATCTTTTAAGGTACTTCCTTAGTTAAAAACGGGTTAAACTATAGTTAGGATATCCCGCGGAAATCCTTAGATATTCTTTAAAGATATTAATAGAATCCGCTTAATAGTTTTTATAGTATCTTTTATAGTTAAAGACGTTATAAACTATAATTAAACGTTATAAACTATAGTTAAGTAGGCTCTTAACCCTTTATAGTTATATTTTAAAAACCTTAGCGGGGTCCGACTAGTAATGTTTATTATATCTTTTTAAGCGAGCCTTTATAGTGCGTGCTTTAAGCGTTCTTATCGCGGGGTTTTGTAAAGCTCCTTAAAAGTAAAGTAAGGAGTCTAGGCGTGGTCGTTTAGATTTTATAATACGTACTATATATAAAGGTTAATAATACGACTTAATATATTATTATACTATAATTAAAATACGCTAATAGGTTTTTAAAATAAGAGAAAAAGAAGATATATTATATAGAAAATCTTAATTATTACGTAGCTAAAGAAATACTAAGTTACTTTAAGTAGTAAGTATATAAACCTTTTAAAAGAATTAATACAAAAAGAATATATAGTTATAGTAATATAAGTAAAAAAAGAGAATAAAAAGTTAATAACTTATATAAGTAAAGTAAGTAATCTTATATATTAAGCTAAAAGATAAAGTAACTAAAAGTAAAGTTTAGTTAAAACTTTACTTAAAGTTAGCTTAAAATATACTTAAGGAATAAGTAAAACCGGCTTATATATTAAATAACTAAAAAATAGAAAAATAGTAAATAGTAATACTATAAAGAGATAAGAAATATTAAGCGGTATTTTAAGTAGTATAGAATAGCAAGAAACTACTTATGCTAAAATAGTGATTAAAAGTTTAAGTAAAGAAATATATTATTAAGATAAAAAGGCGCCTTCGCTTTAAAGACTATTTATAAATGTTAAATAAGCCTTAATACTTTAAAAAGAAGGGGAATAAAGAGCTAAATAAGCCTCAAGTATTAATTGCTTTATAAGTACATAACTTAATAGTAGTATAATACCTAAAGTATAAAAAGACGCTTATAATATTAACTTAAGAGTTTTTTTAGCTAAGCTAATTATTTATAGTACGCCGGCTTATTATTAACTATAAACTATATAGTAAAAGCTATTTTTAAAGATAACTTTAAAAGGGTTTTTTTTAACCGTTGCCCCCTTTTTTATAACAATTTAAATACTTAATAATAAACTTTATAGTTAACTTATAGCAAACTAAGACGAAGGGCTTAAGAAACCTTTAGGTAATAATAAAGAAATTAATAAAAGTAATAACATTAAAAGTAATATTAATAATAAAGGCGGTAGTATATACTATAAGGTTTTTATAATCTTATTTCCGCTTTTATAGAATACTAAAGTTTATAATTTTAAACTAAGGAATAAACTAAATAATATAATTTTAATAGGAATCTTTCGAACAAACTAAAGTTTAAAAAAAGCTAAGCTTAGCTTATTACTTATAAACTAATAAAAAAATAAAGCGTATAAATTTAAAGAAATAAGCTTACTTTTATATATATATTAACTATAAGTAAAACGGCTAATAGGTCTAGCTACTTTACGCTTAAGCAGTATTAAATAACTAGATAGTATTAATAATAAGTATAAGCCTTTCTTTTCGCAATATATAAATATAATATTAAGTTTATCTAAATTATAAAAAAGAAGAAACTATTTATACTAAACGTAAAAAGCGTAAAAACCCTTATATAAAAGATAAAGAAGGTCGCTAACTTTTTTTATATAGCTATCTCCGTATTATAATTTAAGTACAAAATACGATAGTAAACTAAATATATCTACTAGCGGAAAGGGTTTAAGTAAGCAAGAAAATATAAATAAATATAAGGAAATATACTATAAATAAGCCTTATTAAAAGCTTAATTAGCTATATTTAAAGTATACTAAAAGAAAAATAGTTAGCCTAAATATAGTAAAGCTTAATATACTAAGGAGGGTATATAAAAAACTATATATAAAGTTCCTTCGCTAGATAATAAATAACCCCTTACTTAGTTAAGTAGTTAATAGCTATTAGCTACTATTAATAATTAAGGAGAATAATAAATTAAAGTATATTATAAAGAAAATTTAATAGACTTAGTAAAAATAAGTTTAAAAAAAAGTAATAGTAAGTTTTTATAAAGTAGTAAAAGTATATAAATTTAACTTAGTAGCCGATTAGTAACTTTTAAAATAGAATCGCGTTAATAGGGTATAAGAAAAGGTATAATAAAACTATAAAGAATAATAAGGTTTAAGTAAAAAAGGAATAGTAAAAAGGGCGAAGGAGTAAAAAAAAAGGGGGTAGTAAAGAAAAAATAATATTAAGAAAAACTTGAAAAAAAATTAAGTTATACTTAGTAAATATAAAAGCGATTTTAAATAATAAGAATAATAATAAAAATATACTATAGAAATATACTAAGTATAAATATTAATAAATTTAAGATATAGTAAAATAAGACATAATAAAAAATAGAATAAATACGGATAAAACGTATAAAAGACTATAACTTAATTTAACTAAACTATATACTACTAATAAATACTAATAAATTAATTTAAAACTTTAGCTTATATTTTAACTTAGCGCGTTTTAGTAATAGCACGTATTAACTTTATATATTATAGTATTTATTAGTAATATTCTACTAGTTAATATTTATTTAAGTTAAAAAATATATATAAAAGTAAGTGCGATAGTTTTAAAACATTCTTTATATTATCTATATAGTATTTAAGCATATTTACCCCGGCAATTATATTACTAATATATTTATATTATATAAATACTATATTATATATAGTTTAAACTTAAAAATATATAAATAAACATTATAATATATTATAAGTATAAGCAATATATATATAAGCTTAAAGGAAGGCTGAGTTTTAAAATATCTTATATTAAGTAGCTATATTAAGAAACAATATATATTTAATATATATAAAGTAAAATAAGTGCTATATAATTATACTATATATTATACTTAGCTTATTAAGTTATAATAATAAGCGTAAAGACTTATATTATAGTAATAGTATATAGTCGCCGGGTATAATAAGGAGTATAGTATAAAAAGACGCTTATAAGCCGGCGGGAGATAAGGCGTAAGGGATTAAAGTAAATATATTAAGGCGTAGCGTAGCGGAATAATTATAAAAGCGGACGCACGTATAAGAAACTTAGCAACTTAAAAAATATATAGAAAGAAATAAGGTGTTTTTAACTATAAAACAAAAGCGGCGGGGAGGTAAAATATACTTTAAGCAATAAGAAAAGCAGTTAGTAAAAGGGGTATATTACGCCGTTTTAGCTTTATTTAGAGCAATATAGCGGTATAAAAAGGTAAGTATATAATGCTTTTAATGCCTTAACGTAATATTATTAAAGAAGACATATTAATATATAATAATAAATAAGGCGTAAGTATAAAAAAGATAATACTAATTAATATAAAGCGTAAAGTTTAAAGCAAATTATTAATATTATATATACCGCTATATAATACCTAAAAAGGGGTAATATTATAGGCCATACTATAAAAAGAGCTATAATTATATTATAGCAATTACTTTTAAGTTAAGCTAATATATAGCTAAAGTTAAATAAGACTTAACTTAAACTTAGCTTAAGTTTAGCTTAAACTTAACTTAAGTATAAGCTATTTAAGCGATACTAGTTAATAAAAAGCTATATAGCTTTAATATAACTTTTTTATTTTTCAAGTTTAAATAAATATTTATTTCGCTATATACTATTAAGTTAAATATATACTAGCTTTAAATAATAAGTATTTAAAGACTATAATAAAAATAGCGTTTTATTAGTATATTTACTAAGGAAGTAAAAAAGAAAAGGAAAGTATATTTTTATAAGTAAGAACTATAAGCTATACTTTAAAGAAGATATAAGTAGTAAAAGCTTTTAAATAATAAGAGCTAAGTAAAAAGTATAGCTACACTACTATAAAAAAAGCTATTAAGACTTTATTATAGTATAAGCTAATAGTTTAGTTATTAAAGTTAAGTATTTTAAAAGGATAATATAAGCTGATTTAAATAATGTTATAGTTTATAATAATCTATTATCTTAAGCGCCGTTGTAAAAAGCTATATAAGTTTATTTAAATCTTTAAACTTATAGCTTTTAGCTCTTATTTAAAGGCTAAAATCTATAAATAATACCCGCTTAATTTCTATAAAGCTTAAGTACTTACTTATATTATAAATAATAAAAGTATGAAAGCTTTAACGAAAATAGGCTTAAAAGATAGTTATAAAAAATAGAGTCTTAGCTATAATATAAAAAATAAAATAAAACTTTTAAATAAAAGTAGAAAGGCTATATTCTTAAAGTAAAAAAGGCTAAACGTATAAAAGTTAGCAACGTATAGCGGGCTAAAGCAAGCGAATATAAAAGATATTATTATAAAAAGATTAGAAAAAAAGTAAATAGCGAAATATATTAAAATAAGTATACTATAAAGTAAAATAGGCCTTATTACTTAAAGTAAACAGCGGCGTACTATTATCTAAATAATTAATTACTTTAAGTTTAGTAAGTTATAGTTTCTTATAACTTATTATTAAGGTGTAAATCTGCTATATACGTTTATTATTCTACTATATAATAACTAGCGCGCAATGTTTTTATATAGTTAGACGGATAGACATTTTATTTTATAATAGCTTTTAAGTTTAATACTTACGCTTAACTACTTAATTATTTTATTTAAAAGGTTTTATATTTAGTTATAAAGGCTGCGTATTATACTTTTATTTAAACGACTTAAGTAGCTAGCCTTTTTTATATTTTCTTAAAGGCTTTTATGTTTTTTTATAAAAAGACCGCTTTTTTTACTTATATGTTATAGCTACTTAGCGGTACTTTAAAAGCTATAAAAAAATCTTTTTAAGGCTTTCCGCTACTTATTTTTCTTATATAACTTTTTAAGATTCTTTTAATACTTTACTTATATTTTACGTTTTAAATTACTTTTAAGCACATGGCTAGCTTATTTACTAAGCATTGCTATACTATTAAAAAATAATTAAAAACTGTCTTTATATTTAACTAGTATGTAAGTTATTTTACTTTTTTAGTAACTTTAAATATCTTAGTACGGGTTTTTTTAAGCTTCGCCGGCTGACTATTTTTAATATAATATCTTTTACTAAGCTTTAGCTAAACCTTATAGCTAAGTATAAATTTTAGCAGGCGGTATTTCTTATTATATTTATTTATGTTAATAGCTTAAGTATTTAGCTAACTTTATTCTTTTATTAACCCTTTAATTTTAGGAGTATTATTAGTTATTTAAAGAATAAAGCTTATTACTTATTCTTATTCTTATTCTTAAGCTTACTTAAAGCTATAAAGGTTCTTTAAGAAAAAGAATTATTAAAGTTAAATTTTAAGTACTACTTTAACTAAGCAAAGTAAACTACCTTTTAATAAAAATAGTTTATAACAAAGGCATAAGCTATATTAAATATAAAGAGACATTAAGAAAAGATCTATTTAATTAAGAACGGATAAGCATAAATTAATATAGTATAGTTTAATAATAAATTCCCTTTACGCTTTTCTTAAAAGATTTCGGTTATTAATTCTTAGCTTTAGTAATATACTTCTTAGTTCTTACTATTAAATATCTAAGAATATTAACTACGCTTTTTCAATAAATGTTAACTAGTACTTTTTTTAAATTTCTTAATTAAATAGTATTTATTATAATTTAATAGTTTAAACTTTTTATATTCCGGGTAACAAGAAAAATACTTTATATAATAATAGCTTACTTAACTTACTCTTATACTATAGTTTTCTTTTAGTTTAGTCTTCTTTTCCTAAGTTTAAACGCTTATAACAACCTCTTTCTTTACACTTTATATATTTATCTTTATTATTTATACTCTAGGTTTTGTATTTACTATACTTACTTTAAGGTGTATACCTTCGTCCTTATTAAACCTTAGTCTTTTAAGCGTAATACCTTTATTGCTTTCCTTAATTACTTATAGAAAAACGCAATAAGTAGCCCGGGGCTTTAATAGTATAAAAAGAATAAATCCTAGCTTAAAGCCTTAATAAAAAACGGGCTTCAATTAAAACTATAAGATTTAAAAACTAAAAAGAAAAGCCTTTTTTACTTACGTTTAAAGGCTTTTAGCTATTAAAAGACGAAAATATTTACGACATTTTTAAGTAAAGAAATAACTTATAATACTAAGAAGGTTAATATAGTCCTTTTAAATTTAATAGGCCGTTTTTAATAAAGTAAGCTTTCCGACTACTAATATAACTTATTATTATAGGAATACTAATCTTTTATTAAGATAAGTATCCTTATATAATTTGTTAGGTTTATAATTTATAGTAAGAAAAAGAGAAGAAGACTTAGTATAGACTATTAAACTCAATAAGGTAAAGGTATCTTATTATACGGATTTCTTAGGTTAAAACTAGCTAAAGAAGAACAAAGAAGGAAAAAAAAGAGTTAAGGGAAAAAGGGAAAGGACCTCCTTTTATACCTTTTTAAAGCTATTAAAAGGCTTTCCTTTTATATACTTTTATATGCTTTTATATACTAATTTATAACTTATATCTTATATAACTTATAGGGTTACTAAACTACTTTTTAAGCTACTAAAAATAGCTTATACTATCTTTATAACTAGTTATAAGTAATATACGCTTTATTACTTACGACTAGCTTATAAAACTAAATATCTTTATCTTTAAACCTTTTATAAGATTTTATCCTTTTTTAAAGGGAGGCCTCTTACTTTAGCCTTATATAAAGCATTAGTCGATTATATAAAGCATTAGTTGATTTATTTAATACTAATCTTATTATTAGCTAAAGCTAGCCTAAGCTAATTATAAGCGTATTTAACTTATACTGCTTATAGCTAATACTAGCTATCTTTAAGTATTAAGCTATATCGTCTCTCCTTATAACTACTAGTATTTACTTTAATAGTTTTAATTTATAATTAGCGGTATTTACTTTATTAGTTACTCTTTTATATTTAACAGTATTTACTTTACTAGATATTAATACTTTTAGTATTTAGGATTACTAATAAAATAAGGTTTCCGTTATACTTATATAAGAGATAGCTTTTTTTAGATTAGTAAAACCCTTACTTAAAACTATATCTTTAAACCCTTTATATTATACAAAGAACTTTTATTCTTTTATCGTTTAACCTTATTAATATTAAAACTAACTAAGAAACTCCCTTCGCCCTTAAATTAACTTTTGCTAATATAAATAAATAAGAAGAATAAAAGTATATATTTTTACTAAAAAGCAAAAAATATCCTAGTATGTTAAAAAAAAGTAATAAGGAATAACGATTAAAAAAAAAGAAAAAAGAATTTCAACAACGATTTATATTTAAAAACGAAAAAAGTACTAAAAGTATTTTTAAATAGTATTATAATATTTAAAGCTTCTTTTAATATAATAAAACTATTTTATTAAAGTATCCTTAAAATATCTTAAGGATTTAACTTTAATAACTTTGCTAAAAACCTTAAGGATACTTTAGCTTAGTATTAAGATATTTTTTAGGTATACTTCTATAAAAACGGCTTTTATTATTTAAAGGTTTAATGAGAAAATAGAACTAAGTTTATAAAGAGGTTTAAAAAGAAAATAAAGTTTAATAAGGTATATTAAAATAAGAAAATTAACTAGCTAGAAAGTTATATTACTAAGAAATAAGCTATAATAGTAAGAATCCTAATAAACAGACTTTATTAAGATAAAATAAAAAAGAGGCTTTTAAAGCACCACTATATATATAATATTAAGTAGCTAAAAGCTGTTAATAACTAACTTAATTATTATAATATAAAAAAGCTTTTAACTATTACTAAAGTTATAAAAAGCTAAGCTTTTACTTATACTTTTAGTATAAAGCTTAGTTAAACAGATAAGCTTAGTTTATAGTTTAACTTAATTTTATTAATTTAGCTATACTAAAGGACTTAATTATTAGTATTCTTAAGCATAATAAATTAACGTTTAACTTACTTTTCAAGCTTTTATATAAATATATGTATATTGCTAAGCTTATTTATAGCTACTTAGCGCTAAAGTAAAGTATTAAGAAAGAAGATATAGCTTTAAAAGTATATAATTAAAAGATTAAATATATTAAGATAGTAAACAAAGACCTTAAAAAGATTAAGATAAAAAAATAATAAAATCTTTTATTAAGGATATTATTATAAAATCTAAGCGGCTATACTTAGACTTCTTACTTAGCTCTTAAAGAGCCCTTATAAACTTTACGGCGGAAACACTTAAAGTATATACTATAAAAGCTTACTTAAGAAACGCAATAAATATCACTAAGTAGACCTTACTAAGGTTTTTAAGAAAAAACTATAAATACTTAAGGAAGCTATTTAACTATAGTTTATAATATGTTTAATTATAAAACATACTAAAAAAAACTACTAAACGGATTTTACTAGTATTTTTAAGGAATATCTAGGGATTTCTACGGGATATCTAAACTATAGTTCGGCCTATTTTCACCTATAAAAACACCTTAAAAGATATAAGATAAACTTTACCGCGAATTTTAAGAGATATTTAAGGATATTTTAAGGATTTGTTTAATTATAGTTTATAGTATTTCCGACTAAGCTTATACTTAGTTTATTAAGTAATTTTATAAGGATATTTATAGTTTATTTATATACTAATAATAAATAGCTAAAGAATATAGGTTAAAATCATTGAAATTTCATTAAAAAATAAAGTATAAAGTAGCTAAATATATCTTAAAGAAAAGATAAGCTTTTTATTATTTATAAACCTTTATATATATTTATATATAGTAATTAGTTTATTATATTAACTTAACTAGCGGTAATTAGTTTATAGTACTAGCTTTAACCGGTAGTAATTGGTTTATAGTACCTAGCTTTAACTAATAGTAATTAGTCTACGCCTTATCCCTTTATCTTTATACTATAAAGCCTAATAAATAATAGTAGCTCTTACTTATTTAAATAAAAATCTTTAAAATATCTACTAATTTAAAAGTAACGATATTATATAATTAAGTACTTATCTTATAAGAAGTTAAATACTAAATAAATTTCTTTTTAGTAAAAGGCTCTTATTAGTCTTTAAGTTTAATTTTAATAATAAGCACCTCTTTTTTAACGAGCTTATAATAAAACTTTAAGATAAATAAGCTATAAAAGCAGAAAAAGCCGCGGCCTACTAAGTATACTAGTTTAATTATCTCTTTTACTTTTTATAAGGTATTATACCGCGATAACCTATAAAGCTAAATAAGATATAAAATAAGTCTTACTTAATTAAGCTAAGATTACTGCCTTTTTAAAGATAGTCTACTTTTAAAATACTAATAAAGGGTAAATCATAAAATAATAAAACTTATATAACTAAGTAATCTAAATTTAGTACTACTTAAATAAATCGATTCTTCTTTAAATAAAAAAAGTTAAGATAAGCCGACTTAAAGACCTTTTAGTTCTTTACCTCTTAAATACCCTTTAGATTAAGCTAGCGATAAAGCTAATTTTCCCTTAAGATAATAAGCTTAGTAGATATTCTTACTACGTACTACTAATAAAGTTTAGTTTATAGGCCTTAACTAGAAATCCGCCTTAAAGGATACTTAGTAGTTTCTTAGTTTAGTATGACTATTTAGCTTTATCCGCTATAGCCCCGCTAATTAAAGCGTTTTTAAGACTCTTAATTAATGAAAATAAGCTTTTTAGGCTTAAGGCATTAAAGCGTATAAATTTCTAAGATATATATAAAATAAAAAGTTAAGTATTTAGCAAAAGTATTAAGATTAAGGCCTTAATAATAAGTAACGAAAACGCGGTTAGTAATACCCTAAATAAGCTAAACCTATTTATACTTAGCGCGTAAATATTAAAACTAAGTATAGCTTTAAGCCTCTTAGTAAAAATAGTAATAATATTAAATAAATAATTTCTTAGTCTTTTTTAAGCTCTTAAAAACGCGATTATTAAGCCTTAGGAAAAGCCTTAACTGTAAGCTAATAATATAATAAGATTTAAATTATTAAGACTGCTAAAAGTATTTTTCGATAAAGTCTAAGAAAATAATAAAGCTAGTATATTTTAAGGAGTAGACTATTTTATTAACTTTATCCGCTAAAACGTAGGTAAAAGCAAGGCTTATATAGATATATTAGCTATTTAATTACTTTTCTTCCTTTAAGGAAGTAAAGCGGAATAGTATTTTAAAGACCTTTTAAAATTATAATAAGAAGAGCTTAGTAAGCTTAGCGTAAAACTAAGCTAATAGATCTCCGCCTTATAAAAGCGGTTTTAAATTCGCTTAAATATAGCGATATAAACACTAAATAAAAAGCACTTTACTATTAAAAATATAATAATAAGGTCTAACTTTAAGTCTTAGATATCGCGCTAATAATATAAAGCTAAGGCCGCGCTTTATTAGCTAAATTACTTAATTATAATAATCTACTAAAAGCTAAACGTTTATTTATAAGAAACTTTATGCTATTTAATAAGAAAAAAGATATTAATAAATAGATAAATAAATATAAGGAAAATCTTCTTTAGCTATAAGTTAAATATACTTAAGGATCTTAAAAGTACTTATTAGCGTGAAAGAAATAGGTTTAACCTATAAAAAGGCAAGGCCTAATTAGCTATACCTTATATACGCGTAAAAAGGATAGTTTAAAACGCCTTTACTATTTATTAAGGGCTCGCTAAGACTATAAGTTATATTCGTAGACCGCTTAGCTTAAACGGATATACTATATCCTATATAGTGTTTATTAAGTTAAGGAAAAAACCTATTTAAATAGCTAAGGATATAAACTTAGGTCCTCCGGCTTAAGAGGGAAAGAAACATAAAAGGTATACGCTTATTAATGCTAAAATTAAACTAAGTATACCTTAAAACTTAGGAAAAAACGATAGTATAAATTAACGACTATTTAAAAAATAAATATTATAATATAGAAAAAGCTTAAATCGATACTAATAAAAGCTTAAAAGAAACTAAAATCTATACTATAGTAAACCTAGTTTAAAAGGCTAATAAAGTATACGGATTTTATAATAAAGTATTCTCCTTAAAAAATAAGCTTTACCGATATATTTAAAATAAATACCCCCTTAACCTTAATTAAGATATTGCTATATAAATATATAGCTTAGTATTATAAGTAGTTATCTAAAAGCTAAAAATATTTAAAATAGTTAAGGGTTCTCTTAATATTTTACTATTAAGCCTTAACAAGCTATTATAGTTTACCTATATATGCTTACTCGTTTATAGAAAAGTAAGCCTTAAGATAAGTATTAAAGCTTATATAGATATTAAAGTAAACTAAAGTCTTATTTAAGCCGACCTTATTAAGACCTTTTAAAACGTAATTATAAACTCCTCTTAAAGAGTTCTTATTTTTAAAGTAAGAAGGACGGCTATTATTAAATAAGCGGAATTTACCGCATATATCTTAAGAAGGCTAAATAGTAGCCTTACGGTTATAAAAGTAAAAATCGGCGCTTAAATAGTAAAACGCTTAGCGGCTAATATATTGCTAAGCTAATATTTTCTAATTCCTTATTAAAAAACCTTTATTAACTTTACTTTAGTTTTATAATTCGGGGCTTATAAAGGGTTTAAAGCCGAAGTTAAGATAGTTTAGCTAAGATTAGCTATATATAAATAAGTAATTTACTTAATTACTATAATAATTCTAGCTAGTTTTAGCTACGCCTTATTAATATAAGTTTAAGTATTACTATTAAGACGTTATATAATATTCTTCTTTAATAACCTTAAGCTTACTTAGAAAATAATATAAGATTAAAAAGACTTTATAGCGATAAACCGCTTTAAGGAACTATTAATACTTTACTAAAGCTAAAGAGTAAAGATAATTATAGACTTTAATAAGGAGTTTTAGCTATAAAAAAAGGGTAATATTACTGTTCTTTTAGCAGAAGTCTTTATAAAAAACCTAGAAAGAATAAACCCTTTTAAGAACCTTTTATAAAAAGATCTTATAGCGAACTATAAACTCGGAATTAGCGAAACTAAGGATTTACTTAAACTTACTATTATTAAAAGCGTCCGGATTTACGCTAAAGACTTAAAATACGTATTAAAGGTCTAAAAAATCCTTATATCGTTTCCTTAATATATATAAATAAGTCCGGATATATATATATATATTTCTTTAAAAAAAGAATAATAATACTAATAGGTTATAAAAAGATTATATCTTTTAAGTAATAAAGATAAAAAAGTAGTAAATATAATATTCGGCTAAGTAATTAAGATAAAATAATTAAAGCAGGTTTAAAAGCTAACTTTATTTACGGCGCTAATATTTATAGTATAAAAAATAGTAAACGAAAAAAAAAAGAATAAGTAGTTGTAGATTTATATAGAATTAACGTTATTATTACTTTAAACGCTTACTTAATACCGCTTTAAAGCGATATAATTAACCGCCTTTAAAAGAAAAGGTTTATTAGCGCGGTCAACGTATAGTCGTTTTTTTACTAATTTTTAGTCTATTAAGACTACTAAGAAAGGTTTATAGTTATAAGCTATTATAGGCTAAAAAGATCGCTTATAATACTTATAAGTTTTTAAAACTCCTTAGTATACGTTTAAAGATTTATTAATAACGTCTTTTATCGATACTAAAAATAAACGGCGGCTTATATTAATAATATTATTATTTACTTTTATAAAGCTTATAAATTCCTTAAATACTTAAAGGTAGTATTCCGCGCTTTTTATAACTATAATATTACGTTACCCGGACTAAAGCCCTTTTTAGTATACTAATTTATATATCTCTTTAGATTAAAAGTAAACGCTATTGGCTTAAGAATTATAAATAAACGTGTATAAGCCTAAAAAGATATTACGTTTTAAAAGAACCTTTAATAGCTTAAGAAACAGATCGGCTTTACTAAGTAGCTACGCTATATAGTCTTATATTTCGCTAAAGAAGTTAAGGTCTTAAGAAAATAGCAATTAAAGCTACTTTA
Organism: Ophiocordyceps robertsii; assembly: GCA_027405785.1. NCBI lineage: Eukaryota > Fungi > Ascomycota > Sordariomycetes > Hypocreales > Ophiocordycipitaceae > Ophiocordyceps > Ophiocordyceps robertsii. Next base: position 16,054 of record JAPEBW010000207.1, read on the forward strand.
AGTAAGATAGGAAGAAGGAGTCCTTTAAACATGTTAAGAATAAGCATAATATACCGCGAAAGCCGCTTTTTAGCTTACTTTAAAAGAAAAAAAGGCTTTTACAAATTTAACTAAAAGGTTTACTAAGTTTTTAACGATTTACGACTTTAACCCCGCTTAATAACTATTTATTTAAATTAATATATCCTAAGAATACGGAGTAGCGGCTATAGCTTTTTACTTAAAAAAAGTATAAAATAGGATAAAAAGACTTTATTAACATAGATTAAAGCTTAGCTTCTTATTTACTTAAGCTACGCCTTTTAAGGTAAAAGACCTTAATATTAGCTTATAAAGCTTAAAGTAGCCAGCTTAATATAAGCGGTTTATAAGCTACGTACTATAGTACTATTTATAAAAATACTATAAGTAGTCGTTCTTACTAACTATATAAGCACTTATAAGATTATATACTAAAAGTCTTTATTTCTTATTAATATAAAATCTAATAATAAGCTAATCCTTATTTTCTAATACTTAAGCTAATTCTTACTTTAGGTATACTATATCTTTAGCGTTAAAAATATTATATTAAACACTTTCTTTTATTTATAATACTAAGACAATAAGTTTATATTATTAAACTAAGAAGGGGAATTAAAACGTATTAAAAAAGAAAAGATAATAAACCGCGTATTCTTTTACGTAAAAGTATTAATTAAATTACTACTCCGCTAAAAGATAATTAATAAATATGCGGAGGATATATAGTAAGTAAAGATTATTATATAGCTTAGCAATAAAGACAGTATCTTTAGACTTTTATTCCTTTAATTACAAAAGCTACTATACTTTATAAGGAATAATAAATGCTAAAGACTATATATCCTTAAGACTTATACTAAGAAAATCGGGAAAGATACTTATGCTAAATATTTTTATACCGGCCGCACTTATATATAATAAGATCTATCTAAAGGCTTCTTAATCTTATAGCTTAATAAAAATAAAAAATAAGTTATAAATAGCTATAATACTTACTATTATAAATAAACTAATTAAGGTAAAACGTTAAAGTAGCTTATTTTCATTTTAGGCTTATTAATTTTATACTATATAATAGTAATAAACTTTATTATTAAGTTCTTAGTAGTTTAAGCCGAATAATCCTTATTAAAAGATCTTATAAAGAACTTTTTTAATACCTTATTAATTATAACTAATAAACTCTTAAAGATATATATTCTTATCTTAAGTAATAATTAGTTTATAGTAGAAAATGAAGTATAAGCATTATATATTAAGCTCCTCCGTACTAACTAAGGGATTTTAAAGAGGATAATCTTTAATTAAGATATAAGGTTTATTTTAGCGTTTTAGCAAACTTTATAGTAGGCTTTTAGATTAAATCTTTTTACATTTACCGCTTAGTACCTTTAAACTAAAAAAACAATTTAAAAGGCGAAACTAAACTATAAATATCGCGCTATAATTCTTTACTGCTAATTTCCTAAACTTATATTAAACTAATATACTAATAGCTTTATAGTTTAGCTTTAATAACTCCTTATTTTAATAATTTATATAGCTTTAAGCGAGCTTATTATAAAAATAAAAATAGATAATAAGCTTTAGTATTTTAGCAACTACTTATATTTATAAAACTAAGAAGTCTTATTAAAAAAAGCTAAGTTAGCTATCGCTTATACTTAAGCTGCTATAAAAGATAGATATAATAAGAAATACCGCTTATTAAAACTTAAGCTTAGTATTTAAGTAAAGGTTATTATATCGCGGATAGTAAACTAGTAAAACTTTAAAAAAGATATGCTTAATCGTTTAAAGTTACTACTAAAGTAAGATAACTTATATACTAGTTAAATATAAAGGGGTCCTTTAATAGTTATTTAGTCGTTTTAATAGTATAACTACGCTTAGTAAATAAGCTAGCTATACGCTTAAAGCTAATTTAAGATATAAAGATACTTTACTTAAATAAGTAAAAGGTTAAACGATTTTTATAAAGTTATATTATAAGAAAAAGCGGCGGAAAGCTATAAAAAGAGTTTCTTATAGCTTAAAAAGGCTAGCTAAGTAGCTATAAGTTATAAGTAAACGAAAAAGCGGTTTTCTTACTAAAAATCGTAAAAGTGTTTAAGAAAATATAAAAAGAGTTAGCTACTTAAGTAGTTTAAATAAAAGTATAATAAGCGGCCTTTATAACTTAATATAAAACTTTTTTTATTTAAGAGAATTAAGTAGTAAAGCTTAAGTATAAGACTTAAAAGCTATTTAAAGTTATAAAAAACTTTAACTTACTATACTTAAAGTAATTAGTTATTTTAATAATAATACACCGCTATTTGCTTTAAGAAATAAGGCCTTTTTAGCCTTATAATATACTTATTTAAATTCTTTCCGCTACTTAACCTTTCTCCTTTTTTTTCTTTTTATAACTATATTTCCTTTAACCGCTAGCTTTAGCCCGCTATGCCTTACTTACTTTTATATATATAGCCTCTTTTACTTAAAGTTTATAATTTTTATACTTTTATTCTAAGTCTTTTTATCTTTTAACGTTTTTTATAACTAAGACTACCTATTTTATACTTACTTTTTTAGCTTACTTTTATAAAAGCCTTTATGCTTTTAATATAAAGGATATAAGTTAGCGCTTAAGCTTTATAAAAATAAGATAGCTATACTTTATAGCTTTAAGTCTTTTAGCTAAAGGTAAAACCTTTAAGTTTTAGCTTTTATATAAACCTATTCCGCTTTTTATAGCCGCGCTTAAGCTAATAAACTTAACTTAGATTATAGTATTATAAGGGATAGCTTATATTACCTTCTTTAAACACTTAACTTTTACGACTTACTTATTAGCTTTATACTTTAGTATAAATTAAATAGCTATTTTCGCAGTAACTTAGCTACTACGCCTTATAATATAAAGATAGTAGGATAAGGCGCGGACTAATTACTACTAATTAAGGCCGGTACTATAAACTAATTACTACTAGTTAAGGCCGGCACTATAAACTAATTACCGCTAGTAAAGGCCGGTACTACGGACTAATTACCGCTAATTAAGCCGGTATAATAAACTAATTACTATATATAAACGTATATAAGGGTTTAAAAATAGTAAAAAGCTTATCTTTTTTTTAAAGCATAGCTAGCTACTTTATACTTAGTTCTTTAAGCTAATTTTAAAGATCTTTAGCTATACTATTTTACTATTTATTATTAGTGCGTAAATAAACTATAAATATCCTTATAAAATTACTTAATAAACTAAGTATAAGCCCGGTTAGAAATACTATAAACTATAATTAAGGAAATCCCTTAAATATCCTTAAATATCCCTTAAAATCGCGGTAAAGTCTATCTTATATCTTTTAAGGTGCTTTTATAGTTAAAAATAAGCCGAACTATAGTTAAAATATCTTAAATAAACCCTTTAATATCTTTTAAAGATACTAATAAAATCCGCTTAGTAGTTTTTATAGTATTTCTTATAGTTAAAAACGTCGTAAATTATAATCGGATAGGCTCTTATGCTTTTATAGTTATATTTTAAAAACCTTAGCGGGGTCTAACTAGTAATATTTATCGTATCTCTTTAAGTAAGCCTTTATAGTGCGTGCTTTAAGCGTTCTTATCGCGAGGTCCTATAAAGCTCCTTAAGAGTAAAGTAAGGAGTTTAAGTATAGCCGTCTAGATTTTATAATAACTCCCTTAAGTAAAAAAGAAAAGCTAACGTCCTTATTAAATTAAAGTAAAAATAAAGTAAAGGGGGCGCTAAGTAATAGCTTTATAATAGCGTCTTTATGCTATATTAATAATATACTATCTTTATCTTTTTAATAATATCTTTAGCCTATCCGGCTAATAGTAGTTAATTAGCTTAAGATAATAAGTAAGCGGCTTTATTATAGATTCTTATTACTTATTTAGTATTATATCTTTATTTTATTAAGGCGATTAGCGTATCCTGCTAAAACTAATAGTAAGGTTTTTAACTCTTTTTTAACCTTGCGTTTAAGTACTTATTAAGTAAGAAGGAGTCTCCGCGCTAAGAAATATTTATCCTTTATAGTAGGATATATTATTAAAGACTAGCTTTTATTTAAGCCTTATTTTATATTATTATACTACTTACCCTTTATACTATTTTTAATCCTCCGCCGAATTTCTTATACTACTTACTAGCCTTCCAAGCCGCCTATAAGCGAGATATTATATCTTACTTATTACCGCTATTATAGCTATCCCCCGCTTTTTATTATTAAGCTTTTTAACTTATCGTTTTTTTTACGCGGCGCTACTACTTACGCCTTTCCGCTAACTAACGCGCGTCTAGCTATTAAGAAGGTATTAAGGTAAGGGTAAGCCGTCGTGCTAATATTAATAAGTATAGTTAGCATTAAGGTATTAAATATCTATATTTTTACTTAAAAGTAATTAACAAGGTCTTTAATAGCTTTAATACTAAACTCCTTACTTTTAAGGTTTTAAACGTATTTATTAATCTTAAAAAACCTCTTTATAAAGAAGGCCTTAAAAGCGAGAATATAAAGTATATAGTCGGTACGGCTAATAAAGCGGATATCGAAGCTTAAGAATTTTATTACCTAAGTTAAAGTTAAGTCGTATTTAAACTTTCGTAGGCTTATAAGTAGAACTTAGCATAGTTTATAGCTAGGCGGAAACTCTTAATTATTATAATCTTATTACTAGAATATAAGCTTGCGAAGCTAAGCCTATTAAAGATCGTATTAGTTACTATTAATAGCTTTTATAAAATCGGGTAGCGGAATATATTATAAGGCTAGTTATCGCTATCTCCTCCGGTTAAGGAAGGATAGTAAATAGACTATAATAAGGCGTTTATACGCCTTTATATTACTAAGCTAAGCGTAGCGGTTAAGGGAAAGAGCGTTTATTAAGCGCGATTAAATAAATCCTTAAAGCTTATAGCGGCTATAAGCTAAGATAAGGATTTTATAGCGCGGGCTAAACTATATATAAAGCGAGATAAAGTTTAAGCTATAATAGCTTAAAACGCCGCTATAAACCTAGCTATAAACTAGTTAAGCTAGGCTTTAAATATATAGTTAAAGATAGCGCGGATATTATTTTAGTTTTCTAGTTAAAGCGGGTTCTTACTAGCTATAATAGCCACTATAAATCTTAAGACTATAATAAGGTTAGCTAACTTAAAGGCATTAAGTATTAGCTAGTTATTTTACTAATAAAGAATTCTAGCCGCGCCTTAAAAAATATATAGGCGGCGGGGGCTTTTAAATAATAAAAGCTAAGTTAGAAGTATAGTTAAGTTACCGTAAAACCGGCCGTTGAAATTACGCTATAGTATAAGGCCGGGGGGTAAGTTATTTAAGTTAAGTATTTAAAGATAGTAGTATAAGCCGTCCTGTATAGTGATATAATTTAAGTCGAATCTATTAGCTTAAGCGTAGCTACGAAAGCAGCGTAGGTTTATATAGAGGCTTAAACTTAAAGGTTTTAACTTTTATTAAGGGACTTTAAGCTATAAAGAATAGCCGCTTTATTTCTATAAAGCTTAAGCGCCCGCTTATATTTTTCGTATTAAAGGTATAGAGGCTTATAAAAAAGCAGGCTAAAGAAGTAGTTATAGAATAGCTAATCCCCGCTATAAGAGACGTTAAATAATAAAAGGACCCGGAATAAAAGTATAAGGATTATAAGCTTAAAGTAAAAAAGGTTATATATATAAGTATAAGGAAGATATAGCGGGCTAAGACCGGTATAATAGGGAAATATAGTAATAAAAAGAAAAAAGGAAAAAAGAAAAGGCGGGTAGTAAAGAGAATTTAAATAAGTATACTATAAGGCTAAAAAGGCCTTATTGCTTAAAGTAAATAGCGGTAAATTATTATTAAAATAACTAATTACTTTAAGCACGGTAAGTTATAGTTTCTTATAACTTATAGTAGCCTTTAAGTTTTATACCTAGGCTTAATTACTTAATTCTCTTAGTTAAAGAGCTTTATATTAAGTTATAAAGGCCGTGCGTTATACCCTTATTTAAACTACTTAAGTAGCTAACTCCTCTTATACCTTTTTAAAAGCCTTTGTAATTTTTAGTAAGAAGACCGCTTTTTTTTCTACCTATAAGTTATAGCTACTAAGCTAGCCTTTTTAAGCTATAAAAAACTTCTTTTTAAGTTTTCCACTACCTTTTTTTATTATATAGCTTTATAGAATTCGTTTTACTTTTAATTTATTTAAATAAAGTATCCCTTCGTTTTAAACTAAGCTTAAGCGTATAGCTAGCTTATCTACTAAGCGTAGTTATACTATTAAAACAACTAAATAGATATTAAAGAACCTTTTTATATTGAATTAATATATAAGCTATCTTACTTTAGCAATAACTTTAAATAGCTTAGTACGTCTTTCTAAAAGTTTTACCGGTCTGCTATTAATAATATATTTACCCTGACTAAGATATAGCTAAACTTAATCGCTAAGCTTAAATTTTAGCGGGTAGCATTTCTTATTATATTTATCCTTTATAGCGGCTTAAGCATAAGCAATAGCTAACTTAGCTTCTATTTATAAGACCTCTTAGTTTTGTAAGTATAGTAATTACTAAGGAACTAAAAGCCGTTATCTATTCTTATACTTATAATAAGCTTACTAAAGGCTATATAAATTACTAAAAAAAGGAATTATTAAAGCTAAACTAAAAAGCAATTAGTATATTAGTTTAGTATAAGTTTAGGAAATTAGCGGTAAAGAATTATAATGCGATTTTTATAGTTTAGTTTCGCCTTTTTAATAGGCTATTAGTCTAAAAGTAATAAGCGGAAAATATAAGAAGCTTTGATTTAAAAGCTTACTATAAAGTCCGCTAAAATACTAAAGTAAACTTTACGTTTTAGTTAAAGATTATCCCTTTCGGAATCTTATAATTAGCGCGGAGTAGTTTAGTATATAACGCTTATATTTAGTTTTCCGCTATAAACTAATCGTTACTTAAAATAAAAAGATATATCTTTAAAAATTTATTAGTTATAATTAGTAAAGTATTAAAAAAGTTCCTTATAAGATCTTTTTATAAGGATTACTTAGCTTAAAGACTACTAAGAGCTTATTAATAAAGTTTATCGCTATTATATAGTATAAAACTAATAAGCTTTAAATTAAGATAAGCTACTTTAATATCTTACTTTAATCGGTTTAGTTATAGTAATAAGCATTATAGCCGTCTACGACCTTATCTACGTATTTACTAAGCTATAAGATTTAGAAGCTCTTAAATAGATCTTATTATATATAAGTACGGCTAGTATAAAAATATTTAGCGTAAGTATCTTTAACAATCTCCTTAGTATAAGTCTTAAGAATATATAGTTTTTAGCGTTTATCGTTTACCGTAAAGTATAGTAATCTTAATAGTTAAAGGAATAAAGGTCCGGGGATACTATCTTTATCGCTAAGTTATATAATACTCTTTACTTACTATATATCCTTTATATATCTATTGATTATTTTTTAGTAAAGCGGTAATTTAATTAATGCTTTTATATAAAGAAATATATAGTCCGTTATTTTATCTTCTTTAATACGTTTTAATTCCCTTTTTTAGATTAAGGATACTAGCTTATTATATTAATATAGTAAATAGGAAAAGGCGTTTAGTATAACGTTTCTAACGCTTAAGATTTAGCATAACTTAAGTAGGAATTAGCTTAAGTATTAAAAAGCAAGGACTAGCTTATCGTTAGATTTTATATTAATAAAGAATAAGGATTTTAAATATATAGTTTTTTAAGTGCTTATATAATTAGTAAAGATAACTACTTATAGGGTTTTTGCGGATAGTACTATAATACGGAACTTATAGACCGCCTATACTAAACCGGCTACTTTAAGCTCTATAAGCTAGTATTAAGGCTCTCCGCTTTAAAAGCCGCGGCTTAAGTAAATAATAAGCTAAACCTAAGTTTAAGCTAGTAGCGTCTTTTTATCTTATTTTATGCCTTCCTTTAAGTAAAAGGCTATAGCTATTACTTTATATTTTTAAGACGTATTGATTTAAATAAATAGTTATTAAGCGGGGTTAAAGTAATAAATTATTTAAAGCTTAGTAAGCTTTTTAGTTAAATTTACGAAGGCCTCTTTTTCTTTTAAAGTAAGCTAAAAAGCGGCTTTTACGGCGTATCGTGCTTATCTTTAGACCCTTAAGGGGACTCCTTCTTTTTATCCTATTTAAAGTAGCTCTATCTTTCGTTTTTATAAGATGTTCACTTTTTTAGCAAAATACGGGATTATATAGCGTAGCTACTTAATAAGGCCGATCTATTTCTTAAGCTATAAAAGGTTCTTTAAGAACGCGATATCCCTTAAAGCTTATACGCGTTCGTCTATATTTATTAAGCCGATAGCGTTTACCTTAAATCTAAGGAGCTATATAAATAAGTATACTAAAAAGGACTTTAGTTTAAATAAGGTAATATTATAGTTATAAAAAGCGCGGAATACTACTTTGAAGTATTAAAAGTATTCTTTAGCTATATTAAAGTAAATAATAATATTATCGATATAAGCCGCTACCTATTCTTAGAATTTATAGAAGACGTTATTAATAAACCTTTAAATATATACTAAGAAGTTCTAAAAGCCTATAAGTATTCTTAGTAATTTCTTAAGCTTATAATAGCTTATAACTATAAACCTTTCTTAATAGTCTTAATAGACTAAGAATTAGTAAAAAACCGATTATCCGTTTACCGTATTAATAAACTTCTTTCCTTAAAGGCGTTTAATAATATAACTTTAAAGCGGTATTTAGTAGGCGTTTAAACTAATAATAGTATTAATCCCCTATAAGTCTACGACTACTTGTTTATTTTCCTTTCCGTTTACTATCTTCTATACTATAAATATTAACGCCGCGAATAAAGTCGGCCTATAAACTTATTTTAATCGTCCTTATTTAATTAGCTAGCTAAATTTTATATTTACTACCTTATTATTCTTATTATTTAATAAGTATAATCTTAATACGACTTATTAATATTACTATCCTTTAATTAAGGGAATATATATATATTAAAATGAATTTATATATATTACTCCCTCCTCCTTTTAAAAGTAAGAAAACGACTTAAGGATATTTTTAAATATTTAATACGTATTTTAAGTCTTTAGCGTAAATCCGGACGCCTTTATAAATAATAAGCTTAGGTAGGTTTTTCGTTCGGCCGATTTTAGGCTTTTAGTTTATTATAAGATCCTTTTATAAAAAGTCCTTAGTAAGGTTTATTCTATCTAGGTTTTCTATAAAGACTTTTATTAAAAGAGCGGTAACGTTAACCTTTTTATATAGCCGGAACTGCTTATTAAGGTTTATAATTATCCTTACTTTTAAGCTTTAGCAGAGTATTAGTAGTTCTTTAAAATAGTTTATTGCTATAAAGCTCTTATAATCTTATATTATCGTTTAAGCGAGCTTAAGGGTATTTAGGAAATGTATTATATTACGCCTTAATAGCGGTGCTTAAACTTATATAAGTAAGGCATAGCTAAAACTAGCTAGAATTATTATAGTAACTAAGCAAATTACTTATTTATATATTACTAGTCTTAGCTAAACTATCTTAACTTTAGCTTTAATCCTTTTATAAGCCTTAATCCTTAAAACTAATATTAAGTTAATAAAGTCCTTTTAATAAAGAACTAGAAAATCTTAGCTAAGTAATATATTAGCCGCTAAGCGTTTTACTATCTTAGCACTAATCCTTACTTTTATAACTATAAGGCTACTATTTAGCCTTCTTAGTATATATACAGTAAGTTCTACTTATTTAATAATAGCCGTTTTTCTTACTCCTTAAATAGGAATTCGTTAAGAGGAGTTTATAATTACGTCTTAAAAGGTCTTTATTAAGTCGGCTTAAATAAGGCTTTAGTTTACTTTAATATTTATATAAGCTTTAATACTAATCTTAAACCTTTCTTTTTTATATACTAATAAGCATATATAAGTAAATTATATTAGCTTATTAAGGCTTAATAGTTAAATATTAAGAGAAGTCTTAACTATTTAAACGCTTTATAGCTTCCGGATAATTACTTACTATACTAAGCTATATCTTTATATAGCAACGTCTTAGCTAAGGTTAAGGGAGTATTTATTTTTAATATATTAGTAAAGCTTATTCTTTTAAAGAAATGCTTTCCTATAAAATATATATACTTTATCGGCCTCTTAAACTAAGTTTATTATAATGTAGTTTACGGTTTCCTTTAAGATTCTATTAGTATCTATTTAAACTCTTTTTATATTATACTATTCGTTCTTTAAATAATTATCGGTCTTTACTATAGTTCTTTCTTTAGTTATAAGGTATACTTAGTTTAGCTTTAGTATTAGCTAGTATATAGTCTTAAAGGTTCCTTCTTTTTTAAGCCGGAGGACCTTAGCTTATATCTTTAACTATTTAAATAAGTTTCTCCTTTAACTTAGTAAGCGCTATAAGGCTTATAGTATATCCGCCTTTACTAAGCGGTTTAAAAACGTAACCCGCGGTCTTAGCAAGCCCTTAATAAATAGCTAAGGCGTCCCGGACTATCCTTTAAGTGCGTATAAGGTGCAGCTAGTTAGTCCTTACCTTTTTATATATTAAACTTTTTTTTTTCGCGCTAATAAGTGCTTTTAAGATCCTTAAGAATATTTAACTTATAGCTAAAAAAGAATTTCCTTATATTTATTAATCTATTTATTTATATCCTTCTTTCCTACTAAACGTTTTAAGGATTTTTATAAATAGATATCTAGCTTTTAATAGATTATTATAATAAAGTAGTTTAGTTAATAAAGCGCGGCCTTAGCTTTATATTATAAGCGTAATATTTAAGACTTAAAGTTAAACCTTATTACTATATCTTTAATAGTAAAGTGCTTTTTATTAAGTGCTTATATCGCTATATTTTAGCGAATTCCGAACTATTTTTATAAAGCGGAGATCTATTAGCTTCGTTTAATACCAGGCTTATTAAGCTTTCTTTATTATAGTTTTAAAAGGTCTCCGGAATACTATTCCGCTATACTTCTTTAAAAGAAAAAGGGCAATTAAATAGCTAATTTATCCGCATAGGCCTTGCTTTTATTAGCATTTTAGCAAATAAAGTTAATAAAACGGTCTACTCCTTAAAACATACTAGCCTTATTATCTTCTTAGACTTTATTAAAGAATACTTTTAGCGGTCTTAATAGGTTAAATCTCCTTATATCCTTAGCTTATAATTAAGGTTTTTCTTATAGCTTAATAAGTATATCTTTCTTTCTTAGTGCTTAAAGGAGACTAAGGAATTATTCGTTTAATATTACTATTATTTTTATTAAAAAGCTTAAAGCTATACTAAGTCTTAATATCTATGCGCTAAGTATAAATAGGTGTAGCCTACTAAGAGTATCGCTTACTGCGTTTTTATCGCTTATTATTAAGGTCTTAGTCTTAATACTTTTGCTAAGTGCTTAACCTTTTATTTTATACACGTCTTAAAATCTAATACGCCGCGGGGCCTTAAGTATAGGACGCTCGTTTTTATTAATTAAGAGTCTTAAAAATGCCTTAATTAGCGCGGCTATAGTAAATAAGGCTAAATAATAATATAAAACTAAAAATCTACTAAATATCCTTTAAAGCGGATTTTTAGTTAAGGCCTATAAATAAACTTTATTAGTAGTATATAGTAAAAATATCCGCTAAGCTTATTATTATAAGGAAAGAGTAGCTTTATTATAAGCTTAATCCGGAGGGTATTTAGTAAGTAAAGAGCTAAGGGGTTTTAAGGTTCGGTTATCCTTACTTTTTTTATTTAAAGGATAATCGATTTATTTAAGTAGTACCGAATTTAGTTTACTTAATTATTTAAGTTTTATCGTTTTATAGTCTATTCTTTATTAGTATTTTAAAAGTAAATTGCCTTTTAAAGAGTAGTAGTCCTAGCTTAGCTAAGCGGGACTCGTTTTATATCCCGTTTAGCTTAATAAGCTATTATAGTATAATACCTTAAAAAAAACAAAAAGGTTTATTAAACTAGTATACTTAATAGGCCGCGGCCTTTTCCGCTTTTATAGCTTACTTATCTTAAAGTTCTATTATAAGAGCGTTAAGGAAAAGGTACTTATTATTAAGGTTAGACTTATATATTAATAAAAGCTTCTTATTAGAGAAAATATTAATTACTATTTAACTTCTTATAAGATAAGTACTTAATTATGCGATATAATCTCTCTTAGCTTAGTAGATATTTAAAGGATTTCCGTTTAAATAAGTAAGAATTATTGTTATTTACTACGCTTTATAGCGTAAATATAAGGAGATAAGGCGCGGACTAATTACCGCTAGTTAAGGCCGGTATTATAAACTAATTACTATTAGTTAAGGCCGGTATTATAAACAAATTACTACTAATTAAGGCTAGTACTATAAATAAATTACTGCTAGTTAAGCTAGTATAATAAACTATTTACTATATACAAACGTATATAGGGGTTTAAAAATAGTAAAAAGCTTATCTTTTCTTTAAAGTATAGCTAGCCTCTTTATACTTAATTCTTTAAGCTAATTTAAAGGATCTTAAACTATAATATCTTACTATTTATTATTAAGATATAAATAAACTATAAATAATCTTATAGAATTACTTAATAAACTAAGTATAAGATTAATTAAAAATACTATAAACTAAAATTAAGGAAATCCTTTAAATATTCTTAAACATCCTTTAAAAATTGCAATAAAGTCTATCCTATATCTTTTAAGGTGCTTTTATAATTAAAAATAAGCTAAACTATAATTAAGATATTTTATAAAAATCCTTAAATATTCTTTAAAGATACTAGTAGAATCCGCTTAGTAGTTTTTATAGTATATTTTATAGTTAAAAACGTTATAAACTATAGTTAAATAAGCTTTTAAGCCTTTATAGTTATATTTTAAAAACCTTAGAAAGGTTTAACCGGTAATATCTATTATATCTTTTAAAGCGAGCTTTTATAGTACGTTATTATAGAATTTAAACGGCTATATTTAAACTTCTTACCTTACCTTTAAGGAGCTTTATAGAACCCTGTAATAAGAATACTTAAAGTACGCAGTATAAAGGTTCGCTTAAGGAGATACGACAAACATTATTAATTAAACCTTACTAAGGTTTTTAAGATATAATTATAAAGGCTTAAAAGCCTATTTAACTATAGTTTATAACGTTTTTAACTATAAAAAATACTATAGAAACTATTAAGCGGATTCTACCGGTATCTTTAAGAGATATTTAAGGATTTTTATAAGATATCTTAACTACAATTTAGCCCGTTTTTAATTATAAAAGCATCTTAAAAGATATAAGATAGACTTTACTGCGATTTATAAAGGATATTTAAGGATATTTAAGGGATTTCCTTAATTATAGTTTATAGTATTTCTAATTAAGCTTATACTTAGTTTATTAAGTAATTCTATAAAGCTATTTACGGTTTATTTATATTCTAATAATAAATAGTAAGATAGTATAGTTAAAGATCCTTAAAATTAGCTTAAAGAACTAAGTATAAAGTAGCTAGCTATACCTTAAAGAAAAGATAAGCTTTTTATTATTTTTAAACCCTTATATACGTTTATATATAGTAATTAGTCCGTTATACCGGCCTAACTAGCGGTAATTAGTTTATAGTACTAGCCTTAACTAGTAGTAATTAGTCCGTAGTACCGGCCTTAATTAGTAGTAATTAGTCCGCACTTTTTCCCCCTATTCTTATACTATAAGGCGTAGTATACGTGTTCCGGGCGTTCTTATCGCGGGGTTCCGTAAGGCTTTTTAATAGTAAAGTAAGGAGTCCGGGCGTGGCCGTTTAGATTCCGTAATTTTAACTATACGTTTTACTTAGCTTTTATTATTTAAAAGCCCCCGCCGCTTATATATTTTTTAAGATATAGCCGGAAATCTTTATTAGTAAAAGAACTAGCTAATACTTAACGCTTTTAGGTTAGCTAACCTTATTATAGTTTTAAGATTTATAATAACGGCTATAGCTAGCGGAAACTTACTTTAGCTTAATAACTAAAATAATATCCGCACTATTTTTAATTATATATTTAAGGCTTAGTTTAACTAGTTTATAACCGGGTTTATAATAAGGTTTTAAGCTTTTATAGTAAAAACCTTATCTTCTTTTACATGCAATTTAGCCCGCGTTATAAAATCCTCCTTTTAGCTTGTAGCCGCTATAAGCTTTAAAGACCCTTTTAGTCCCGCCTAGTATATACTCTTCCTCTTAATAGCTATACGTAGCTTAGCTATATAAAGGGATATAAGCGCCTTATTATAGTCTATCCGTTGTTTTTCCCTTATTAAAAAGAATAGCAATAACTAGCCTCGTAATATATACCGCCGCTTAATCTTATAAAAGCTACTAATAATAATTAATTCGATTCTTAATAAGCTTAGCTTTACGGGGTTATACTTTAGCGATAAGATTATAATAATAAGAAGTTTCTACTTAACTATAAACTACGCTAAGTTCTACTTATAAGCCCGCGAAAAGTTTAAGTATAACTTAACTTTATTTTAAGCGATAAAGTTCCTAGGTTTTAACGTCCGCTTTATTAGCTACACTAACTATACGCTTTATATTCTTACTTTTAAGGCTTTTTTTATAATAAGGTTTTTTAAAACTATTAAAAACGTTTAAAACCTTAGAGTAAGGAAGTAAGTACTAAGACTATTAAGAACCTTATTACCCGCTTTTAATTAAAAATATTTATATTTAATACTTTAGTGCTAACTATACTTCTTATAATTAGCAGAATAACTTAGCCTTACCTTAATACCGTCCTAGTAGCTAAATACGCGTTAGTTAGCGGAAAGGCATAAGTAATAGCACTATATAAAAAAGATAATAGGTTAAAAAGTCCTGCGATAAAGAGTAAAGGATAGCTATAATAGCGGTAATAAGTAGGATATAGTATCTTGCTTATAAGCGGCTTATAAAGCTAGTAAGTAGTATAAAGAACTTACTTAAAGATTAAAATCAGTATAAAAAGTAAATAAGATAATAATAAAAAATAAGAGTTAAATAAGCGAATCTTTTATAATATATCTTACTATAAAAAACGAATATTCCTTAGCGCTATAACTCTTTATAGTTTAAAAGGCGTATAAAGGTATACCTAAAAAAAGGTTAAAACTCTTATTATTAGTTTAAACTAAATATACTAATCGCCTTAATAAGATAAAACGTATAATTAAGTAAGTAGCTAAACCTTACGATAAAGCTATCTACTTACCCTTTTTTATTACTTAACTACAATTAGCTAAATAAACTAAAAAAAAATATTAGAAAAATAAAACCGTGTATTATTAATATAGCGTAAAAGTACTACTAAAGAGCTATTACTTAGCGCCCTTTTTACTTTATTTTTACTTTAACTTAATAAAAACGTTAGCCTTTCTTTTTTATTTAAAGAAGTTTTTATTAAATCTTAGCGGCTATGCTTAAACTTTTTGCTTAGCTCTTAAGGAGCTTAAATAAAACCTAATAGTAAAAACGCTTAAAGTACGCGCTATAAAAGCTTGCCTTAAAAACGTAAGAGATATTGCGAAGCGGACCTTATTAAGGTTTTAAAGATAAAACTATAAATACTTAAGGAGGCTATCCGACTATAATTTATAACGTTTTTAACTATATATTATACTGTAAAAACTATAAAATAGATTCTGCTAGTATTTTAAGGAATATTTAAGGGTTTTTACGGGATATTTTAACTGTAGTTCCGCTTATTTATAACTAAGAAAATACCTTAAAAGATATAGAATAAACTTTACCTCGATTTTAAAAGGATATTTAAGGATATTTAAAGGATTCGCTTTACTATAATTAATAGTATTTTTAACTAGTCTTATACTTAGTTTATTAAGTGATTTTACGAGGCTATTTATAGTTTATCTATATACTAATAATAAAGGGCTAAATAGTTTAGTTAAAGATCCTTAAAATAAGCTTAAAGAACTACGTATAAAGTAGCTAAATATACTTTAAAGAAAAGATAAGCTTTTTATTATTTATAAACCTTTATATACGTTTATATATAGTAATAAGTTTATAATACCGGCCTTAACTAATAGTAATTAGTCTGTGCCTTATCCCCTTATTATTACGCTATAAGGCGTCGTACATATTAGCTTTAAATCCTATAAAATAAACCTTATTACTTTTTTAAATATACTTATTAAGAAGGTCGATATTATTTAGCTTATTTTAAACTTAACTAAAGCTTTTTAAGATATAATAATAAACTTAGCTTATTAAAATAAAGCTTAAATACACTTAATAAAAAGCGAGTTTAAGCGAGTTAGTTAAACGGATTATTATAAGAACACTTCTTTATTATTATTTTTAAAATAGCAACTAAGTTTAACTATAGAATTTATTAAATTTAATTTTATAGGGTAAAAAGGAGAAAAAGACTTAGTATAAACTACTAAACTAAATAAAGTAAAGGGAATCTAATTATATAGATTTCTTAGGTAAAACTAGCTAAAATAAAAAGAAAACGAAAAAAGTTAAAGGAAAAAGAAGGAAAACCCTCTTTTTGTATTTTTAAGGCTATTAAAAGGTTTTCCTTTAATATACTTTTATATACTAATTTATAACTCCTACCTTATATAACTTATAAAGTTATTAAACTACTTTCTTAACTACTAAGAATTCTCTTAGCTATTTTTCTTACTAGTAATAAGTAATATACTAGCTATAACTTATAACTAGCTTATTAAAATAGATATTCTTATCTTAAAACCTTTTTTAAGATTCTATCTTCTTTTAAAGGGAGGCCTTTTACTTTAGCTTTATACGAGGTATCGGTCGATTATATAAGGTACTAGTCGATTTATTTAATATTTATCCTATTACTAACCGAAGCTAACATAAGCTAATTATAAGCGTATTTAACTTATACTATTTATATTTAATACTAGCCGTCTTTAACCGTTAAGCTATATTATTTGTCTTATAATTACTAGTATCTATTCTAATAATTATATACTTATAGCTAGCGGTATTTACTTTACTAGCTACTCCTTTTTATTTAGCGGTATATACTTTCCTAAATATTAGTATTATAATTAAGGAGAAAAATAAGCGTAGAATAAATCAAGTAAGAAGTTATAAGTAAGAGGATTGCGGGAGTATAAAAAGTGTGCGAAAAAGTAAGGAAATAAATAAGATATAAGTATATAATCTTAATAATCTTAATAATATAACTAAAGTAAAAAGAGCACTAAGGCCTCTTATTATAAATAATTCCTAAGCTATAGGTAACTTTAGTAACCGGGAGAAAGGTCCCCTATTTAGCATAATCTTATATAGTAAACCTACGGCTAAATACGGGCTTACGTTATTTTTATAAGCCCGGGGATTAATTCCGAAAGGAATATAAGGTAGCGCGGTAACTTAGCGTAGATCTTAAAAATCCTAAGGATCCCGCTTATAGTCTCTATACACACCTTTTCCTTCTTTGCTTATATCTTGCTTATATATGCGTTATATAAGGCAGAGAAATGGATATAATATAAAGAATGATATAGCGTATTTAATATATATTTTAGTATATTTATATTATATACTATGTGTACTATACTAGGCCTATAAACTACGGGAGAGTATATTTTACTTCTTTATAACTATCTTAAGACTTAGAATTACTAATAGAATAAGGTTTCCGTTAAATATTCCCCTTTTAAGGTCTTTTTAAACTTAGAAAGATAAATAAGATAAGTTAAGTATTGAGCTATTTAATTATAAAATTGTTAAAAAACCTAAGATATAAGAAAGCTTATAACTAGGTCTTTTTAAATATAGCGGCGCTTTTAACAAAATTTCTAAAGGTATTTGTCTTTAATTTACGGGTTAATATAAAAGTAAAAAATATATAAGTAGCGGTACTTATTAGTCCCTTTAAAGTATAGTAAACTATTAGTAAGAAAGAAAATAGTTCTTATATTTTTTTAATACTAAGCTACTTGAACTCAAGATTTATTTATTGTTTAAGGCGTATATATTTCTCATTTCTTAGCAAAGTATTAAAATAATTAAGGCCTTAATAGTAAAATAAACCTGCTTAATAAAAGGCTTTTTTTTAAATATAGTTAGTCTTTTTATCTTACTTAAGACAAGCTTTTTAGTAAAAGGCGAAGAGAAAAAGTCTATAAGTATATTTTTAGCTTTAAGAATATAGTGATTTTAAAGTAAAAATAGTTTAAGTGTTAAGAGGTAAAAGTTAAGTAGTTACTGCTTTATATATTCGTTGTAAAAAAAGACGATTACTTAAAAATAGTATAAATATTAATATAATTAGTAAAGATAATAACTTTTACTTACTTTATACTAATTAAGTATAATTAAGGCTTATATTTAATAAAGAAAGTAACTTTAAGTCTTCTACTTTAAAATTTTAATTCGCCGCTTTATAATTAGTAGCTTAAGTATAAAATAAAGCAGATTTTAGTTTAAAGCGGGCTTTGCTTTAAATTTTAAGAAGAACTTAGTATAATATAAAATTTAATAATACTAAACTTAAACTTTTAGCTTATATTTAATTAAAGAAAAAGTAGCTTATATAGGTTTTAGTAGTTAAACACCGCGTTTAAAGTAAATACTATAGTTCTCTTTAAATAAGCAATTATTTTTAGCTATAAAATACGCCTATACTTACCTACTAAAAAGTAACTTATTATTTTATATAGTTTTAAACTTAGTAGTTTTCTTTTTCGTATATTAAGGCAATTTATTATATAAAGTAAGTAATAATAAATTAAAGTAAGTTAATAAAGCTAGTTTATTTCTTAAGCGCTTAAACGGTATTATAAGAATAAGATAGTATAAAGAGTATATGTACGTTTATTAATATTTATAAAACTAACTTTTTTAACTTAAAACTTAAAAAGCTAAATTAAAAAATATCTTAAAAAGACTATTAGTAAAGAAAGTAAAGTTTTACTTAGTAAAAAGATAAAAATTTATTATAAAGTAAGTAATATACTTTTTAGTAAGTTTTAAAAAGATAATAATATCGTTAATATATACTACTATATAGTTTATATATTTACGTAGAACTTAAATTATAAATCTTAAAATATAAGCTAAAAAGTTCTTAAAACTTATAAAAGCTATTTTAAAGTGCTTAAAGCTTTAGTAAGTAACTATAATAAAGCGCTTTAAACATTCTAAGTAAATAAGAAATAAGTAAAAAATAAGTAAGTATTAACTATAAAAAAACTTTTTACTATAAAGCTTTACGATTATATTAAACTAAAGCGGTATAAAGTAAGTATTTAAGAATACTATTAAGCATTTTAAGATTAATAACTATGTAGCTTTCTTTTTTATTATTTACTAACTTTTAAACGTTAAATATTAAAGTAGTAAGAAAGTAGCTTTTATAGCTATCTTTATCTTCTTCCTTTTATAAAGCTTATTATACGTTTAGTTAATAAAGTTAAAGTCTTTTTAGTTTACCGAGTATATTTATAATACTAGTTTAGTTTAATATAAATTTTTAGCTAAAGGTATCTTTATATAATAGTAAAAGTAAACTTAAATAGAACTTTAGTCTGTTTATAATAAAGAGAAATTATTATCAATCTTTTAAATATAATAAGGAATTTTGAAAGTTTTTATTATATATTCTTACCTTATCTTTAGATTTAATATCTAGGAATGATATTTCCTATTTAATACTTAACTTAAAGTAAGAATTAAGTTAAAAGTCTTTTAATAAAAGCTTATTAGTAAATTAGCTTTACTTATTAGTATTATTTAAATCGTTTATAGTAGCTTAAAGCTTAGTATTAGTAAGCGCTATTAAGTAAATATTTATAAACTATACTTAGTTATAAAGGTTTACTATAATATTAATATATTATCTTTAGCGGAGTTATATTAGCTAATACTAGTATTTACTAAAATATGTAGCTAATTTACAGTTAAAAGATTATAAGTAAGCTTACTTTTATTAAGAAAAAATATAAAGTCTTTTATAGTTTAATATTTTTTAATTATAATAAAGAGGCTGATTATTATACTAAATAAGATAAGTATATTAGCTATACTATAAATAATATATTATATATAAAGCTCTTATTAAGTTGTTTATACATTAACTTTAAGTTTATTATAAGCTTTTATAATAACGTTTCTATAAAAGTTTATAATATTAACTTAAAATAAAATACTATAAAATAAACAAAGCAATACGCTAGCAGCGAGTTTATACTTAATTTTTCCTTTTATATCTATAGCTTTTACTATAAGTTCTATATGTTAACTTTAAAGAATATAAATATTAAATTCCGCTAATTCTTTTTAAAAGGTCTTTTAAATACTAGCTAGCGGCCTTATTAAAGTAATATTAATCATGATATTAACAAAGTATTAAAGGAAATCCTAGTATAAATAAATATAGTTAGCTCTTATATTAATATATATCTTATATTAATTAGTTAAGCCGTTTTCCTTATAGTAGATAGTTTAAGTATAAGTAAATCGGGATAATTTATTTAATAACTTTATAAGTTTAATAGGTTTTACCTTAATTATAAGTATCTTTTTAATAAATCTTAAGACTATAGGAAGTATAAAAAAAGGCGTTTCCTTTTAATTTAAAATACATTTAGTTTGCTTACTCTTTTTTATTAAAATTTACTAGCTTAAGTACGTTGTCTATTAATATAGTATTAATATCTTCTTAAATAAATATAATTTAGTATACTTCTTTTAAGAAACAATAAGCGCACCTTTTAGCTATAATAGCCGCTTAAATTCCTTTAGTAAAGTTAATAAAAATTAAGTTATCTTTTATTTCTTAAGCGGGAAGTAAACGAAAAGTATCTTATAGTTTATACTATAGTTAAAAGCTAACTAATAAAAGTATAATTTTTATATTAAATGCTATAGTAGTGATATAGTAGTTATTAAGGCGGCAAATAAATCTATATTAGCTAAAGATTTATAAGTATTTTAAGCGGTAATGTTTTAAGCTTTTTTTACTTATTATAACTTATATATAAGCTTTATTTTACTTATAGCGCTATAAGCTAAGCTTATAGTATAAATATCTATTACCTAATTAATTATAGTAGTATTAGCTTAGCTATAAGCTTAATAGCTAGTTTGCTTTATAATTTAATAATAAGCTTCGTTTAAAGTTAAGAACTAAAATTTTATATTTCGCGACTTATTTTTTAAGCTTATTAATCTTAGTTAATTAAGAAAAGAATATACATATAAATGTATTAAACTATTAGTTTATCATTATAGTTAGATATTATTTTATAAATAAAACTACTTTAGCTTTTTACTTAATACATTAAATTAAGCTTTAAAAGTAAACTATGCTATTAATAATATTATAAACTAAAGATATTACTATAAAGAAACAGTGCGATAATACTATACTACTAAAAGGTCTCGCCCCGGCCTTAGTTAAGGGTTAGGATGCTAATTATTATCTATATACTTATATCTTATATATTAATATATAAGTAGCTAGGACGCTTATATCTTACGTTCCGTAATAATTGCCGCCTAGAAAAGAAAGACGACAACGTCCTTATTATCTATAAGACGGGACCTCCTTAGTTTATTAAGCCGGTAGCTAAAAGCTACGCACGCTTATATTATTACGCGCGCTTAAGGGGAGCCTTATTTCTATACGGACTTATAGGTCTACGTTCTCGCGCGGGGATTAAACCTACGTTAAAGGAATTGCTACTATTTACTACGGAGAAATAGTGCGATAATACTATACTGCTAAAAGGTCTCGCCCTAGCCTTAGTTAAGGGTTAAGACGCTAATTATCGTCTATATGCTTATATCTTATATACCGATATATTAGTAGCCGGGACACTTATATTTTACGTTCCGTAATTAATATTTTATATTATTAGGCTTAAGCCGCTAGTATTAGTTATATTTTAGAGTAAGCTTAAGGTTTTTAGTGCTTAACTTAATATCTTAAACTTAAGCAACATAATTATAATTAATTTATATTAAAAAGATCTTTAAACTTTTATAGAATAGCTATACTATATAATAAGCTTAAGATTAAAGTAGCTAATTTATTTTTATAATCCTATTTTAGAATCTAAATAGTAATACCTAAACTCCTTACTTAGCTCTTAAAAAGCCTTATAAAACCCTGCGATAAAAACGCTTAAAACACGTATTATAAAGGCTTACTTAAGGAGATATAATAGATATTACTAGTCGGACCCCGCGAAGGTTTTTAAGATATAACTATAAAGGCTTAAGAGCTTATTTAACTATAGTTTATAATATTTTTAATTATAAAAGATACTATAAAAACTACTATACGGATTTTACTAGTATTTTTAAAGGATATTTAAGGATTTCTATAAGATATCTTAATTATAGTTTAGTATATTTTTAACTATAAAAGCACCTAGGAAAATATAAAATAGACTTTCTTATATTTTTAAGGATATTTAAAGATATTAAAAGGATTTCCTTAATTATAGTTTATAGTATTTTTAATTAAGCTTACATTTAGTTTATTAAGTAATTTTAGAAAGATATTTACCGTTTATTTATATATTAATAATAAATAGGAAGATAGTATAGTTAAAGATCCTTAAAATTAGCTTAAAGAACTAAGTATAAAGTAGCTAACTATACTTTAATAAAAAGATAAGCTTTTTACTATTTTTAAACCTTTATATACGTTTATATATAGTAATTAGTCCGTTATATTAGCCTAATTAATAATAATTAGTTTATAGTATTAGCTTTAATTAATAGTAATTTATTTATAATACCGGCCTTAACTAGCGGTAATTAGTCTACGCCTTATCCCCTTATCCTTATACTATTAAGCGTAGTAAATAATAGCAATTCCTATTTATTTAAATAAAAATCCTTTAAATATCCGCTAAGCTAAGAGTAACTATATTATATAATTAAGTACTTATCCTATAAGAAGTTAGATACTAAATAATATTTTTTTTAGTAAGAAGCTCTTATTAGCCTTTAAGTCTAACCTTAATAAGAAGTACCTTTTCCTTAATGCGTTTATAATAAAACTTTAAGATAAGTAGGCTATAAAAGCGGAAAAGGCGATAGCTTATTAAATATACTAGTTTAATAATCTCCTTTACCTTTTTTAAGGTATTATACTATAATAACTTATAAAGCTAAATAAGACGTAAAATAAGTCCCGCTTAGCTAAGCTAAGATTACTACTTTTTAAGAAGCAATCCGCTTTTAAAATACTAATAATAAATAGACTATAAAATAATAAAACCTATATAATTAAGTAAACTAGATTTAGTATTACTTAAATATATTAATTATCCTTTAAATAAAAAAAGTAAGGATAAGCTAACCTTAAAACCTTTTAGCTTCTTACTTATAAAATAACTTTTAAATTAAGCCTATAATAAAGCTACTCTTTGCTTAAAACGATAAGCTTAGCGGATATTTTTCCTAAATACTATTAATAAAGTTTAGTTTATAAGCCTTAACTAAAATTCCGCTTTAAAGGATACTTAGTAGTTTCTTAGTTTAGTATTATTATTTAGCCTTATCCGCTATAGCCGCGCTATTTAAAGCATTTTTAAGACTCTTAATTAATAAAAATAAGCCTTTTATACTTAAGGCCTTATAGTATACTAAATTTCGAGATATATATAAAACGAAAGGTTTAGCGCTTAGCGAGAGTATTAAGACTAAGACTTAAATAATAAGCGATAAAAATATAATAAGTAATACCCTTAGCAGGCTAAACCTATTTATACTTAGCGAGTAGATACTAAAACTAAGTATAGCCTTAAGTCCCTTAATAAAAATAGTAGTAATATTAAATAAATAATTCCTTAATCTTCTTTAAATAATGAAAAAAGAAAATATACTTACTAAGCCTTAAAAAAAACCTTAACTATAAGCTAAAAGTATAAAGAGATTTAACCTATTAAGACTACTAAAAGTATCCTTTAAAAAAGTCTAAGAAAACAATTAAGCTAATATATTTTAAGGAGTAGACCGTTTTATCTACTTTATCCGCTAAAATGCTAATAAAGGCGAGGCTTATATAGATAAATTAGTTATTTAATTACTTTCCTTCCTTTAAAAAAGTGCGGCGGAATAGTATTTTAAAAACCTTTTAAAACTATAATAAGAAACGCTTAGTAAGCTTTATATTAAATTAAGGCGATAAATCTTCGCCTTATAAAAACGGTTTAAAATTCGCTTAAATATAGTAATATAAGCACTTAATAAAAAGCATTTTACTATTAAAGATATAGTAATAAAGTCTAACTTAAAGTCTTAAATATCGTGCTTATAATATAAAGCTAAAGCCGCGCTTTATTAGCTAAACTACTTAATTATAGTAACTTACTAAAAGCTAAACGTTTATTTATTAAAATTCTTATAATGTTTAATAAGAAATAAGGATATTAATAAATAGATTAATAAATATAAGGAAATCCTTCCTTAGCTATAAGTTTAATATATTTAAAGATCTTAAAAGTACTTATTAGCACGAAATAAATAAGTCTAACTTATAAAAAGGCGAGGATTATTAAGCTATACATTATATATACTTAAAAGATAGTTAAAGATACCTTAGCTATCTATTAAGGGCTTACTAAGACTATAAGTTATATTTTTAAACCGCTTAGTAAGAGCGGATATATTATAAGCTTTATAGCGCTTACTAAGTTAAGGGAGAAACCCGTTTAAATAGCTAAGAATATAAGCTAAGGTCCTCCGGCCTTAAAAAGAAAGAACCTTTAAAACTATATACTTATTAATACTATAGCTAAATTAAGTATACCTTATAATAAAAGAAAGAACTATAGTAAAGACTAATAACTATTTAAGGGATAAAGAGTACGATATAAAAAGAGCTTAAACGGATATTAATAAAAGCTTAAAAGAAACCGTAATCTATATTATAGTAAACTTAGTTTAAGAGGCGGATAGAGTATATAGATTTTATAGCGAAGTATTCCCCTTTAAAAAAAAGCTTTATTAATATATTAAAAATCAATACCCTTTTAACCTTAGCTAAGACGTTACTATATAAAAATAAAGCTTAGTATAATAAGTAGTTATTTAAAAGCTATAAAGCGTTTAAATAGTTAAGACTTCTCTTAATATTTAACTATTTAGCTTTAATAATTTATTACGATTTACTTATTTACGCTTATTAATCTATAAAAAAAAAGGGCTTAAGATAAGTATTAAACCTTATATAGATATTAAGGTAAACTAAAGCTTTATTTAAGCTAACTTAATAAAGATCTTTTAAGATATAATTATAAACTCCTTTTAATAAATTCTTATTTAAAGAGTAAGAAGAACGGCTACTATTAAATAAGTAGAATTTACTTATATATAATAAGAAGGCTAAATAGTAGCCTTATAGTTATAAAGGTAAAAATCGGCGCTTAAATAGTAAAATGCTTAGCAGCTAATATATTACTTAACTAAGATTTTCTAGTTCTTTATTAAAAAGACTTTATTAACTTTATATTAATCTTATAAATCGGGGCCTATAAAGGGATTAAAGCTAAAGTTAAGATAGTTTAGCTAAGACTAATAATATATAAATAAGTAATCTACCTAGTTACTATAACGATTTTAGCTAGTTTTAGCTATACTTTACTTATATAAGTTTAGGCGCCGCTATTAAGGCGTAATATAATATTCTTCCTTAACGACTTTTAGCTCGCTTAGATAATAATATAGGATTATAAGAGCTTTATAGCGATAAACTATTTTAAGGAACTACTAGTATTTTATTAAAGCTAAAAGGTAAGGATAATTATAGACTTTAATAAGTAGTTTTAGCTATATAAGGAGGTTAACGCTACTATCTTTTTAGCGGATGTCTTTATAGAAAACTTAGATAAAATAAACTTTATTAAGAACTTCTTATAAAAAGATTTTATAGTAAACTATAAGCTTAAAATCGGCTAAGCTAAAGACTTACTTAAGCTTATTATTAATAAAAGCTTCCGGATTTACGTTAAAGACTTAAAATAAATATTAAAGGTTTAAGATATCTTTTAATCGTTTCCCCGCCTTAAAAATAATAAAGGAGTAATATATATAAGCGAATCCGAATATATATATATTCCCTTAATAAAAGGATAGTAATACTAATAAGTCGTATTAAGATTATATTTATTAAGCAATAAGGATAAGAAAGTAGTAAATATAATATTAATCTAGCTAACTAAAGTAAGACGATTAAAATAAGTTTATAGGCCGACTTTAATTTTAACGCCGGTATTTATAGTATAAAAGATAGTAAATAAAAAGGAAAAAGGATAAGTAGTTATAAACTTATAAGGGATTAACGCTATTATTACTTTAAATGCTTACTTAATACTGCTTTAAAGCAATATAATTAAACGTCTTTAAGGAAAAAAGTTTATTAATATAGTAAACGTATAATCGTTTTTCTACTAATTCTTAGTCTATTAAGACTACTAAGAAAGCTTTATAGTTATAGGTTATCGCGGGCTAAAAAGATTATTAATAATACTTATAGGCTTTAAGAACGTCCTCCGTAAATACTAAAAATACGCGGCGGCTTATATCGAAGATATTATTATTAACTTTAATATAGCTAAAAGGTACCTTTAATACTTAAAAGCAGTATTCCGCGCTTGTTATAACTATAATATTACCTTATTTAAACTAAAGTCCTTATTAGCGTACTTATCTATATAGCTCCTTAGATTTAAAGTAAACGTTATTAGCTTAATAAATATAAATAAATACGTATAAGCTTTAAGGGATATTGTATTTTTAAAGACCCTTTAATAGCTTAAGAAATAAATCGGCCTTATTAAGTAGTTATACTATATAGTTTTATATTTCGTTAAGGAAGTTAACGTCTTATAAAGATAAAAGACGGAGCTATTCTAGGTAAGATAAAAAGAAGGAGTCCCTTTAAAGAGCTAAGGATAGGTATAATATTCTGCAAAAGCTGCTTTTTAGCTTACTTTAAAAGAAAAAAAGGCCTTTATAAATCTTACTAAAAGACTTATTAAGCCTTAAATAATCTACTACTTTAACCCCGCTTAATAACTATTTATTTAAATCGATACGTCTTAAAAATATAAAGTAGCGATTCTAGCTTTTTACTTAAAAGAAGGCATAGAATTAGATAAAAAGACGTTATAAGCCTAGATTAAGGTTTAGCTTATCCTTACTTAAGCCGCGCTTTTTAAAATAAAAAGCCTTAATATTAACTTATAAAGCTTAAAGTAGCTAGTTTAATATAAGCAGTCTATAAGTTATATACTATAGTACTATTTATAAGAACGCTATAAGTAATTATCTTTATTAACTATATAAGCACTTATAAAATCGTATACTAAAAATCCTTATTCTTTATTAGTATAAAATCTAACGATAAGCTAGTCCTCGCTTCTTAATACTTAAGCTAATTCCCGCTTAAGGTATACTATATCTTAAGCGTTAAAAACGTTATATTAAACGCTTTTTTACGTTTACTATACTAGAATAATAAGCTAGTATCCTTAAACTAAGAAAGGGAATTAAAATATATCTAGGAAAATAAGACGATAGACTATATATTCCTTTATATAAAAGTATAAATTAAGTTACCGCTCCGCTAAAAAATAATTAATAGATATATAAAGGATATATAGTAAGTAAAGATTATTCTATAGCTTAGTAATAAAGACGGTATCCTTAAACTCTTATTTCTTTTATTATAAAGGTTACTATACTTTATAAAGAATAATAAACGCTAAAAACTATATATCCTTAAGACTTATACTAAAAACATCGTTAAAGATACCTACGCTAAATATTTTTATACTAGCCGTATATATATATAGTAAGATTTATTTCAAAGCTTCTTAATCTTATAGCTTAATAAATACGTAAATAAGGCCGTAGATAGCTATAATACTTATTATTATAACTAAACCGATTAAAGTAAGATATTAAGGTAGCTTATCTTAATTTAAAGCTTACTAGTTTTATATTATATAATAGTAATAAACTTTATTACTAGGCTTTTAGTAGTTTAAGCTAAATAATCCTTATAAAAAGATTTTATAAAGAACTTCTTTTATACCTTATTAACTATAACCGATAAAATCTTAAAGATATATCTCCTTATCTTAAGTAATAACTAGTTTATAGCGGAAAACTAAGTATAAGCGTTATATATTAAGTTACTTTACGCTAATTAAGGGATTTCGAAAGGGATAATTTTTAACTAAGATATAAAGTTTACTTTAGCATTTTAGCGGACTTTATAGTAAGCTTTTAAATCGGAGCTTTTTATATTTACTGTTTAATACCTTTAAACTAACGGCTTATTAAAAAGGCGAAACTAAACCGTAAAGATCGCGCTATAATTCTTTATTACTAATTTCTAAAACCTATATTAAACTAATACGCTAATTGCTATTTAGTTTAGCCTTAATAATTCCTTTTTTTAGTTATTTATTTAGCCCTTAGTAAGCTTATTATAAAGATAAGAATAAATAACGGCTTTTAGTTCCTTAATAACTACTTATACTTATAAAACTAAAAGGTCTTATAAGAAAAAGATAAGTTAGCTATTACTTATACTTAGGCCGCTATAAAGAATGAAAATAATAAGAAATACCGCCCGCTAAAATTTAAGCTTAGTAATTAAGTTTAGCTATAGCTTAATAAAGGTTATTATATTGCGGATAGTAAACTAATAAAACTTTAAGAAAGATATACTAAGCTATTTAAAGTTACTATAAAAGTAAAATAGCTTATATACTAATTAGATATAAAAAGGTCCCTTAATATTTCTTTAGTCGTTTTAGTAGTATAACTATACTTAATAAATAAGCTAGCTATATGCTTAAGCTTAGTTTAAGATAAAGGGATACTTTACTTAAACGAGTAAAAAGTAAAATAAATTTTATAAAGCTATATAATAAAGAAAGGCGGCGGGAAGCTAAAAAAAGAGTTTTTTATAGCTTAAAAAAGCTAGCTAAGTAGCTATAACTTATAAGTAAACAAAAAAGCGGTTATCTTACTAAAAATCGTAAAAGCTTTTAAAAAAGTAAAAAAGGAGTTAGCTACTTAAGTAGTTTAAATAAGAGTATAATATATAGCTTATATAACTTAATACGAAACTTTTTAACTAAGAGAATTAAGCTATTAAGCTTAAGTATAAAACTTAAAGGCTATTATAAGTTATAAAAAACTATAACTTATAACGCTTAAAGTAATTAATTATTTTAATAATAATATACCGCCGTTTACTTTAAGTAAGAAGGTCTTTTTAGCTTTATAATATACTTATTTAAATTCTCTTCGCTACTTACCCTCTCTCCTTTCCTTTTTTCTTTTTATAACTATATTTCCTTATACCGCCGGCCTTAGCCCGCTTTACCTTACTTACTTTAATATATATAACTTTCTTTACTTTAAGCTTATAATCTTTATACTTTTATTTTAAGTCCTTTTATTATTTAATATCTTTTATAGCTAAGATTAGCTATTTTATAATAAAATAATTTAGCTTACTTTTTTATAAGCCTTTATACGTTTAATATAAAAAATATAAGCGGGCGCTTAAGCTTAATAAAAATAAGGCGGCTATTCTTTATAGCCTTAAGTCCTTTAGTAAGAGTTAAAACCTTAAGGTTTAAGCTCTTATATAAAACTACGCCGCCTTTTCTAGCTACGCTTAAGCTAATAGATTTAACATAAATTATAATACTATAAAAGACGGCTTATACTACCCTTTTTAAATACTTAACTTTAACGACTTACCTCTTAGCTTTATACTATAATATAGTTTAAATAGATAGTTTTATTATAACTTAACTATACTTCTTACTTAGCTCTTAGTATCTAAAAGCCCTTACCGCTTATATATTTTTTAAGGTATAGCCGGAAATCTTTATTAATAAAATAACTAGCTAATACTTAACGCTTTTAAGTTAGTTAACCTTACTATAATCTTAAGATTTATAGTAGCTATTATATCTAATAAGAACTTACTTTAGCTAAATAACTAAAACGATCTTTATACTATCTTTAATTATATATTTAAAGCCTAGCTTAACTACTTTATAGCTAGGTTTATAGCGGCGTTTTAAGCTACTATAGCTAAAACCCTATCTCGCTTTATACGCATTCTAGCCCGCGCTATAAAATCCTTTTTTAAGCTTATAGCTACTATAAGCTTAAATAAATTATTTAGTCCCGCTTAATAAACGCTCTTTCCTCTTACCGCTACGCTTAGCTTAGCTATATAAAGGCGTATAAGTACCTTATTATAGTTTATCCGCTATCTCTTCTTAACTAAAAGAGATAGCGATATCTAGCCTTATAATATATTCCGCTACTTAATCTTATAAAAGCTACTAATAGTAACTAATACAATCCTTAATAAGCTTAGCTTTATAAGCCTATACTTTAGTAATAAGATTATAGTAATTAGGAGTTTCCGCTAAGCTATAAACTATGCTAAGTTTTACTTATAAGATCGTAAAGAGTCTAAACGCAACTTAACTTTAACTTAAGCAATAAAATTCTTAGGTTTTAATATCCGCTTTATTAGCTATATTAACTACGCGCTTTATATTCTTACTCTTAAAGCCCCCTTTATAAAGAGGTTTTTTAAGATTATTAAATACGTTTAAAACCTTAAAAGTCAGGAGTTAAGCATTAAAGATATTAAGGATTTTATTACCTGCTTTTAAACGAGAATATAAACGTTTAATACTTTAATACTAACTATACCTATTAATATTAATAAGATAGTTTACCTTTTTCTTTATACCTTTTTAGTAGCTAAATACGTATTAGTTAGTAAAAATATATAAGTAATAGCGCTGCGTAAAAAGTACGATAAGTCGGAAAGCTTAATAATAAAAAGCGGAGAATAGCTATAATAGTAGTAATAAGTAAGATATAATATTTTACTTATAAGCGGCTTATAAAGCTAGTAAGTAATATAAGAAACTTAGCGGAGGATTAAAAAAGGTAGAGAAAGTAAGTAAGATAATAATATAAAATAAGGCTTAAATAAAGCTAGTTTCTTATAATATATCTTACTATAAAAGACAAATATTCTCCGGCGCGGAGACTCCTTACTACTTAATAAGTGCTTAAACGTACGCTTAAAGGAAAGTCGGAAACCTTATTATTAGTTCTAGCTAAATACGCTAATTGCCTTAATAAAACGAAAATATATAACTAAATAAATAATAAGGATTTATAATAAAGCCGCTTACTTACTATCTTAAGCTACTTAAATATAATTAGCTAAATAGACCGAAAAAACTATTAAAAGGATAAAAATAATATACTATTAATATAGCGTAAAAACCTTCTTATAAAGCTATTACTTAGCGCCCCCTTTACTTTATTTTTACTTTAAACAGATAAGGACGTTAGCTTTTTTTCTTACTTAAAGAAGTTATTATAAAATCTAAATAGCTATGCTTAAACTCCTTACTTAGCTCTTAAAAAGCCTTATAAGACCCCGCAATAAGAACGCTTAAAGTATATAATATAAAGCCTCGCTTAAAGAGATACGATAAATATTACTAATTAAACCCCGCTAAGGTTTTTAAGATAGAACTAAAAAAGCTTATAAGCCTATCTAATTATAGTTTATAACGTTTTTAACTATAAAAGATACTATAAAAACTACTAAGTAGATTTTACTAGTATCTTTAAAGAATATTTAAGGATTTTTATAGGATATCTTAATTATAGTTTAGCTTATTTTTAATTATAAAAGCACCCCGGAAGATATAAGATAAACTTTACTATGATTTATAAGAGATATATAAAGATATTTAAAGGATTTCCCCGACTATAGTTTATAGTATTTCTAACCGGGCTTAAACTTAGTTTATTAAGAAATTTTATAAGGACATCTATAGTTTATTTATATATTAATAATAGATAGTAAGATAATATAGTTAAAGATATTTAAAATTAGCTTATAGAACTAAGTATAAAGTAGCTAGCTATACTTTTAAGAAAATATAAGCTTTTTACTATTTTTAAACCCTTATATACGTTTATATACAGTAATTAGTTTATTATACCGGCCTAATTAATAGTAATTAGTTTATAGTACTAGCCCCGATTAGCGGTAATTAGTTTATAGTACCGGCCTTAACTAGTAGTAATAAGTCCGCGCTTTATCCCCTTAGCTTTATACTATAAGGCGTAGTAAATCCGGTCTGCGGGTAGCTATATAGTTAAAAGTATCTATAACTTTTTTGCTATTTTAATATATAATAATTTTAATAGTTTCTTTAAAAGAATTAAATAAAACATTAAATAAGCTAAATAGTTTAAAGTAACTAATATTTTCTATATAAAAACAAAAGGCTATTTTTAAGCTTAGTTATTTATTATAACCGTTTTAATAATTAACTAGTTAAAGATTTATTTTAAGTTAGTTAAGTAAGCGGTTAAAGTTATTTGCCGTTATAAAGATAAGTATAAGTATAATAAAGGGCACTATACTAATAACTAATAATAATTGTATTATAGCTAAAGCTTAGTTTAATATACTACATAAAATCGTTATAAATCTTATTAAAGTATCTTAAGGAGGCGTCTTAGTAGTATACTTAGTAAAAAAGGCTTATTTTATATAGCTTTTTATTTTAGTAATATTATAGATTATTAATTTAGTTAAATGAAGCGTTTTTAGTTTTTTATCTTTCTATAAAATTAAAGTTTAACATCTTAAGCTAAATAAGCTTTAAATTATTTTACTAATAATTAATAAGATAAATAACTAAGTTAATTAAATATAAGTACTAAAGGAAATATCCGTAAAATAAGTATTAAGTATAATAAGAAAAGTATATAACTACTATATTATAAGTATATTAAGTACTTATTAATAAAGTTAAAAGCACTTTTTATAAGTTCTTTTTACTTTATTATAAGTACATTTTTACTTTTTATAACTAATAAACTTAAACTTAAAAAGAAATTAGCTTATTTTAATATTATAAATAATAATTTAAATAAAGTAGCTTAAGCTTAGTTTTTTACATATATTATATTATAAGTATAACCTTATAATATAATAGTTATATACACAAAAAACATATTAACTATAACGGTAAAATTAGTTTAAATCTAGTTAAAAGTATAGTCTTTTTAACTAAACTAGTAGACCGCGTTAACTTATTATAAACTTAGCTAACTAGCGCTTTAAAAAGCACTTATAAATTTACTAGCAGCTTAGCCTTATTATAAATAAGCCCGCCTAAGCTTAGTCTTACTTAAGCATTATAATAACTTATTAAAAGCGCGGCTCTTAGCTTTATTTAGTCTTAAACTAAGATAATAAAAACCTATACTAGATAGCTAGTAGTCCCGATATTAATAACGCGGCGCGGTGCTAATATAATAACTTAGTAAGGGCCCTTTTTTAAAACTTAGTAAACCTTAAAGCGCCCTTAGCTAAGCTAAAAGCTAGTAGAATTATATAGCTTACTAAGCTTTATACCGGCTAAAAAAGGGCATTAATTTAAAATATATATTTCGGCTGATAATTAAATACCTATAATAAAGATTTACTAACTAATAATAACTAAAAGATATATTAATTACTTACTATAAAGTTATTATTACTTTATAGTAAGTTTATTATAGCTTAAGCTAATTAAGTAATTAACCTATTTATAGCTAGCGCTACCTCTTTTTTCTAAATATAATTATAAGAGCTAATATAATAAAACTTAAATTAAAGAAACAGCGGAGAGTTTTTCTTAAGTACTTTAGTTTTATTTAATATAAAAACTAAGTAATAGCATAAAACCTTAAATATAGTCTTTAGTAGAAACTTATAAATAATAATAACAACATATTATAAGTACTTTTTTATATAAAAACATCTTTTTGAGGAAAAAATAAATCTTTTAATAAAGATTTAAGTATAATAAAAGTAAAAGTATAAAGATTTTAAGTTTTATTTTAAAATTAAGTATAATATATAAATAAAGTAGTAATAAAAATATAATTTCATAATTTAAGTATTAACTACTTTCTTATTATAAGTCTTATTTTATAAATAGCTTTTATAAAGTAATTATTTATAATCTCTTAAAAAAGGTAATTTAGTACTAAGTAAAGTATTAACAAACTTTTAGATATTAACTTTAACTATAAAAACCTTAGCTTTGTTATTAAATAAAGCTTTTAATATTTAAGTAAAAAGTGCTTTAAAAACCTTAAATATTAAAAGTAAGCTAAATTAAACTTAAAAGTATAAAAAAAGTTAAAGTAACTTTTTAAGTAAAGAAAGAAATTTCTATCTTAATAAAAATATAATATAATGCTTAAAACCTTTTATTCCTAAAACACCTTTTTACTTAAGATAATAAGTAGTAAATAGGTATAATAGTATAATTTGTTTAAGTTAAGTTATAGTATATATTTAAAAAAAGAATACTTAATTTAAAGACTTAAACTAAATACTACGCCTTATAGCATAAAGATAAGGGGATAGGGCGCGGACTAATTACTGCTAATTAAGGCCGGTACTATAAACTAGTTACCGCTAAGTAAGGCGAGTACTACGGACTAATTACCGCTAGTTAAGCTAATAGAATAAACCAATTACTATATATAAACGTATATAAAGGTTTAAAAAAAGTAAAAAGCTTATCTTTTCTTTAAAGTATAGCTAGCTACTTAATACTTAGTTCTTTAAGCTAATTTTTAAGATCTTAAACTATACTATCTTACTTTCTATTATTAATATATAAATAAACTATAGATATCCTTATAAAATTAATTAATAAACTTAGTATAAGCCCGGTTAAAAATACTATAAACTATAATTAAGGAAATCCCTTAAATATTCTTAGATATCCCTTAACAATCGCGGTAAAGTCTATCTTATATCTTTTAAGATGCTTTTATAGTTAAAAATAGGCTAAACTATAGTTAAGATATCCCGCGGAAATCTTTAAATATCCCTTAAAGATATTAACAGAATCCGCTTAGTCGTTTTTATAATATCTTTTATAATTAAAAACGTTATAAACTATAATTAAATAGGCTCTTAAGCCTTTATAGTTATATCTTAAAAACCTTAATAAGGTCAAACCGGTAATATTTATTATATCTCTTTAAGCGAGCTTTTATAATACGTACTTTAAGCGTTTTTATTACAGGGTTTTATAAGGCTCCTTAAAAGTAAAGTAAGGAGTTTAAGCATAGCCGTTTAGATTTCATAATAACTCCTTTAAAAAAAAAGCTAATATTCTTATTAGTTTAAAGTAAGAATAAAGTAAAGGGGGCGCTAAGTAATAGCTTTATAGTAGCGTTTTTATACTATGTTAGTAATATACTATCCTTATTCTTTTAATAGTTTTTTCGGCTTATTTAGCTAGTAGTAATTAAGTAGCTTAAAATAGTAAGTAAGCGGCTTTATTATAAATCCTTATTACTTATTTAGTTATATATTTTTATTTTATTAAAGCAATTAGTATATTTAGCTAAAACTAATAGTATGGTTTCTAACTTTCTTTTACGCGTGCGTTTAAGTACTTATTAAGCAATAAGGAGTCTTTATACTAAGGAATATTCGTCTTTTATAGCGGGATATATTATAAAAAATAGCTTTATTTAAGCCTTATTTTATATTATTATCTTACTTACCCTTTATACTATTTTTAATCTTTTATTAAGTTTCCTATACTACTTATTAGCCTTATAAGCCGCCTATAAGCGAGATATTATATCTTACTTATTACTACTATTATAATTATCCCTTACTTTTTATTACTAAGCTTTTTAACTTATTATCTTTTTTATATAGCGCTATTACTTATACCTTTCCGCTACTTAATATATATTAAGCTATAAAGAAGGTATTAAAGTAAAGGTAGGCCGTCTTACTAATATTAATAAGCATAGTTAGCATTAAAGTATTAAACGTTTATATTCCTACCTAAAAGTAAGTAATAAAGTCCTTAATAGCCTTAATGCTTAACTCCTTACTCTTAAGGTTTTAAACGTATTTAATAGTCTTTAAGAACCTTTTTATAAAAGAGGCCTTAAAAGCGAGAATATAAAGCATATAGTTAGTACGGCTAATAAGGCAGATATTAAAACCTAGGAATTTTATTACTTAAGTTAAAGTTAAGTTATATTTTAACTCTTTATAAGCTTATAAGTAAAACTTAGCGTAGTTTATAGCTAAGCGGAAACTCCCGATTATTATAATCTTACTGCTTAAGTATAGGCCTATAAAGCTTAGCCTATTAAGGATTATATTAGTTACTATTAGCGGCTTTTATAAAATTAAGCGGCGGAATATATTATAAGGCTAGTTATCGCTATCTCTTTTAGTTAAAAAAGGATAGCGGATAGACTATAATAAAGCACTTATATGCCTTTATATATCTAGGCTAAGTATAGCGGTAAAGGGAAAGAGCGTTTACTAAGTAAGACTAAATAAGTCCTTAAAGCTTATAGCGGCTATAAGCTAAGAGAGGGATTTTATAACGCGGTCTAGACTATATAAAGCGAGATAGGGTTTAAGCTATAATAGCTTAAGACGCCGCTATAAACTTAGCTATAAACTAATTAAGCTAATCTTAAAATATATAATTAAGAATAGTATAAATATCGTTTTAGTTGTTTAGCTAAAGCGGGTTCTTATTAATTATAGTAATTACTATAAATCTTAAGACTATAATAAGGTTAGCTAACTTAAAGGCGTTAAGTATAAGCTAATTATTTTATTAATAATAATTTCTAGCCGCGCCTTAAAAAATATATAAGCGGTAAGGGCTTTTAGATAGTAAACGTTAAGCGGGAGGTATAGTTAAGTTACTATAAAACCGGCCGTTTAGACTATATTATAGTATAAAGCTAAGGAGTAAGTCGTTTAAGTTAAGTATTTAAAAAGGGTAGTATAGGCCGTTTTTTATAGTACTATAATTTAAGTCGAATTTATTAGCTTAAGCGCGGCTATAAAAAGTAGCGTAAGTTTATATAAAGGCTTAAACTTAAAGGTTTTAACTTTTATTAAAGGACTTAAGGCTATAAAAGATAGCCGCTTTATTTTTATAAAGCTTAAGCGCCCGCTTATATCCTTTATATTAAAAGCGTAAGGGCTTATAAAAAAGCAAGCTAAAAACGTAGTTATAAAGTAGCTAATCTTAGCTATAAAGGATATTAAATAATAAAAGAACTTAAAATAAAAATATAAGGATTATAGACTTAAGTTAAAGAAACTTATATATTTAAGAGTAAGTAAGGTGCGGCGGGCTAAGGCCGGCGGTATAAGGAAATATAGTTATAAAAAAATAAAAGAAAAGAAAAAAGGGCGGGTAGCGAAGAGAATTTAAATAAGTATACTATAAAGTTAAAAAGGCCTTATTGCTTAAAGTAAATAGCGGTTTTTTATTATTAAAGTAACTAATTACCTTAAGCGTAATAAGCTATAGTTTTTCGTAGCTTATAGTAGCTTTTAGGTTTTATACTTAAGCTTAACCGCTTAATTCTTTTAGTTAAAGAGTTTAATATTTAGTTATAAAGGCCGTGTATTATACTTTTATTTAAACTACTTAAGTAGCTAACTCCTTTTATACTTTCTTAAAAGCTTTTATAATCTTTAGTAAGAAAACCGCTCTTTTATTTACTTATAAGTTATAGCTACTTAGCTAGCCTTTTTAAGCTATAAGAAACTCTTTCTTTAGCTTTCCGCCCTTTTTTTTATTATATAACTTTATAAGATTTATTTTACTTCTAACTTATTTAAGTAAAGTATCCTTTTATCTTAAACTAAGCCTAAGTATATAGCTAGCTTATTTACTAAGCGTAGTTATACTACTAAAATAACTAAATAGATATTAAAAGACCTTTTTATATTTAACTAATATATAAGTTATCTTACTTTAGCGGTAACTTTAAACGGCTTAAAATATCTTTTTTAAAGTTTCGTTAGTTTACTATTTATAATATAATAACCTTTACTAAGCTATAGCTAAACTTAATTACTAAGCTTAAATTTTAGTAAGCGGTGTTTTTTATTATATCTATCCTTTATAGTAGCTTAAGTATAAGCAATAATTAACTTAGCTTCTTCTTATAAGACCTCTTAATTTTATAAGTATAAGTAGTTACTAAAAAACTAAAGGCTATTATTTCTTTTTGTCTTTATAATAAGCTTATTAAGGGCTATATAAATTATTAGGAAAAAGGATTTATTAAGGCTAAACTAAAAGGCGATTAGTATATTAGTTTAGCGTAAGTTTAAGAAATTAGCGGTAAAAAATCATGGCGCGATTTTTATAGTTTAGTTTCGCCTTTTTAATAAGCCGTTAATTTAAAGGTACTAAGCGGTAAATATAAAAAGCTTTAATTTAAAGGCTTATTATAAAGTCTGTTAAAATACTAAAATAAACTTTATATCTTAGTTAAAGATTATCCCTTTTAAAATCCTTAAACTAGCGCAAAGTAGCTTAGTATATAATGCTTATACTTAATCTTCCGCTATAAACTAATTATTACTTAAAATAAGAAGATATATCTTTAAGAATTTATTAGTTATAGTTAGTAAAGTATTAAAGAAGTTCTTTATAAGATCTTTTTATAAGGATTATTTATCTTAAACTACTAAGAGCTTAATAATAAAGTTTATTATTATTATATAATATAAAACTAGTAAGCTTTAAATCGGGATAAGCTACCTTAACGTCTTACTTTAATTAGTTTAGTTATAGTAATTAGCGTTATAGCTATCTATAACCTTATTTATATATTTACTAAGCTATAAGATTAAGAAGCTCTTAAATAAATCTTATTATATATAAATACGGCTAGTATAAAAATATTTAACGTAGGCGTCTTTAATAATTTCCTTAGTATAGGCTTTAAGGATATATAGTCTTTAGCGTTTATCGTTCTTTATAAAGTATAGTAACCTTTATAATTAAAAGAATAAAAGTCTAAGGATACCGTTTTTATTGCTAAGCTATATAATAATCTTTACTTATTATATATTCTTTATATATCTATTAATTATTTTTTAGCGGAGCGGTAATTTAATTAATACTTCCGCGTAAAGGAATACGTAATCTATTATCTTATTTTCTTAAAAATATTTTAATTCCCCTTTTTAGTTTAAAGACACTAGCTTATTATCTTAGTATAGTAAACGTAAAAAAGCGTTTAGTATAACGTTTTTAACGCTTAGGATATAGTATACTTTTAGCGGGAATTAGCTTAAGTATTAAGAAGTAAGGACTAGCTTATTATTAGATTTTATATTAATAGAAAATAAGGAATTTTAGTATATAATTCCGTAAGTACTTATATAATCGGTAAAGATAACTACTTATAGCGTTTTTACGGATAGTACTATAATATATAACTTATAAACTAGTTATATTAAACCGGCTACTTTAAGCTTTATAAGCTAATATTAAGGCTCTCCGCTTTAAAAAGCGCGGCTTAAGTAAACGATAAGCTAAATCTTAACTTAAGCTAATAGCGTCTTTTTTTCTTATTTTATACTTTCCTTTAAGTAAAAAGCTATAATTACTACTTCGTATTCTTAAGATATATTAATTTAGATAAATAGTTATTAATTAAGGTTAAAGTAGTAATTCGTTTTATGCTTAGTAAGTTTTTTAGTTAAATTTATAAAGGCCTTTTCTTTTTTTAAAGTAAGCTAAAAAGCGGCTTTTGCGGTATATTATGCCTATCTTTAGCCTTTTAAAAGGACTCCTTTTTCTTATCTTACTTAAAGTAGCTTTATCTTTTATCTTTATAAGATATTAACTTCCTTTATAAAATATAAGACTATATAGCGTAGCTACTTAATAAGGCCGATCTATTTCTTAAGCTATTAAAGGTTTTTTAAGAACGCGATATCCTTTAAAGCTTATATGCGTTTATCTATATTTATTAAGCTAATAGCGTTTACTTTAAATCTAAGGAGTTATATAAATAAGTATACTAAGAAGGACTTTAGTCTAAATAAGGTAATATTATTGTCGTAAAAAGCGCGGAACACTATCTTTAAGTATTAAAAGTACTTTTCGGCATTTTAAAAGTAAATAATAATATTATTAATATAAGCCGCTATATATTCTTAGTACTTATAAAAGACGTTATTAATAAACTTTTAAATATATATTAAGGAGTTCTTAAAGCTTATAAGTATTATTAGTAATTTCTTAGCCCGTAATAGCTTATAACTATAAACTTTTTTTAGTAGTTTTAATAAACTAAAAATTAGTAGAAAAACTATTATACGTTTATTATACTAATAAACTTCTTTTCTTAAAGGCGTTTAAATATATTACTTTAAAGCAGTATTAAGTAAGCGTTTAAGGTAATAATAGCGTTAATTCCTTATAAGTCTATAACTACTTATCCTTTTTCCTTTTAATTTACTATTTTCTTTACTATAAATACTAGCGCCGCGAATAAAGTCGGCTTATAAACTTATTTTAATTATCTTTATTTAGTTAGCTAGCTAAATCTTCTATTTACTACCTTCTTATTTTTGTTACTTAAAAAATATAATCTTAATATAACTTATTAATATTATTATCTTTTTATTAAAGAAATATATATATATTGAGATTTATTTATATATACTACTCCCTTATCCTTTTAAAGGCGGAAAATACGACTAAGAGATATCTTAAACCTTTAATACGTATTTTAAGTCTTTAGCGTAAATCTAGATACCTTTATTTATAGTAAGTTTAGGTAAGTCCTTAATTCGGCCGATTTTAAGTTAATAATTTACTATAAGATCCTTTTATAAGAAGTCTTTAGTAGGGTTTATTTTATTTAGGTTTTCTATTAAGACTTCCGCTAAAGGAGTAGTAATATCGACCTCTTTATAAAGCCGGAACTGCTTATTAAAGTCCGTAATTATCCTTACCTTTTAGCCTTAGCGGGGTATTAGTAGTTCTTTAAAATAGTTTATCGCTATAAAGCTCTTATAATTCTTTATTATCGTTTAAGTAAGCTTAAAGTTATTAAGGAAGAATATTATATTACGCTTTAATAATGCCGCTTAAACTTATATAAGTAAGGCGTAGCTAAAACTAGCTAAAATTGTTATAATAGCTAAGTAAATTACCTATTTATCTATTACTAATCTTAGCTAGACTATCTTAACTTTGGATTTAATATTTTTATAGGCCTTAATTTATAAGACTAATATAAAGTTAATAAAGTCCCCTTAATAAATAACTAGAAAATCTTAGCTAAGTAATATATTAGCCGCTAAGCGTTTTATTATTTAAGCGCCGATCCTTACTTTTATAACTAAAAGGCTACTATCTAGCTTTCTTATTATATATATATTAAATTTTACTTATTTAATAGTAGCCGTTTTTCT
Source organism: Ophiocordyceps robertsii (assembly GCA_027405785.1). Taxonomy (NCBI): domain Eukaryota; kingdom Fungi; phylum Ascomycota; class Sordariomycetes; order Hypocreales; family Ophiocordycipitaceae; genus Ophiocordyceps; species Ophiocordyceps robertsii. The sequence goes on from JAPEBW010000207.1 coordinate 57,513, forward strand.
TACTTCTTAAATAGGAATTCGTTAAGAGGAGTTTATAGTTATATCTTAAAAAGTCTTTGTTAAGTCGGCTTAAATAAGGCTTCGGTCTACCTTAATATCTATATAAGCTTTAATACTTATCTTAGGCCCTTTTTTTTATAAACTAATAAGCGTATATAAGTAAATTATAATAGCTTATTAAGGCTTAATAATTTAATATTAAGAGAAGCCTTAACTATTTAAACGCTTTATAGCTTTTAGATAACTACTTATTATATTAAGCTATATCTTTATATAGTAATATCTCGGTTAAGGTTACGGGGGTATTTATCTTTAATATATTAATAAAGCTTATTCTTTAAGGGGAATACTTCGCTATAAAATCTATATACTTTATCGGCCTCTTAAACTAAGTTTATTATAATATAGATTATAGTTTTCTTTAAGCTTTTATTAGTATTTATTTAAGCTTTTTTTATATTATACTCTTTATCCTTTATATAGTTATTAGTCTTTATTATAGTTCTTTTTTTAGTTATAAAGTATACTTAGTCTAGCTTTAACGTTAGTAAGTATATAGTCTTAAAGGTTCTTTCTTTTTTAAGCCGGAGGACCTTAGCTTATATCCTTAGCTATTTAAATAAGTTTCTCCTTAAACTTAGTAAGCGCTATAAAGCTTATAATATATCTGTATTTACTAAGCAGTTTAAAAACGTAACTTATAGTCCCGGTAAGTCCTTAATAAATAGCTAAGGCGTCTTAAACTATGCTTTAAGTATATATAAAGTATAGCTAATCGGTTCTTATCTTTTTATAAGTTAAACCTATTTCTTTTATACTATTAAGTGCTTATAAGATCTTTAAGTATATTTAACTTATAATTAAGGAAGAATTCTTTTTATATTTATTAATCTGTTTATTAATATCCCTATTTCTTATAAAATATTATAAAGGTTTTTATAAATAGATATCTAGCTTATAGTAAATTACTATAATTTAGTAGTTTAGCTAATAAAGCGCGGCCTTAGCTTTATATTATAAGCGTAATATTTAAGACTTTAAGTTAGACTTCATTACTATATCTTTAATAATAAGGTGCTTTTTATTTAGTGCTTATATCGCTATATTAAAGCGATTTTTTAACCGTTTTTATAAGGCGGAGATTTATTAGCTTAATTTAATACTAAGCTTACTAAGCTTTTTTTATTATAGTTTTAAAATATCTTTAAAATACTATTCCGCCTTACTTTCTTAAAAGAGAGAGGGTAATTAAATAGCTAATTTATTTATATAAGCCTTGCCTTTATTAGCATTTTAACGGATAAAGTTAATAAAATAGTTTACTTTTTAAAATATACTAGCTTTATTATCTTCTTAAACTTTATTAAAGGATACTTTTAGCGGTCTTAATAGGTTAAATCTCCTTATATCCTTAGCTTATAATTAAGGTTTTTCTTAAAGCTTAATAAGTATATCTTCTTTTTTTAATACTTAAAGAAGACTAAGGAACTATTCGTTTAATATTATTACTATTTTTATTAAGGGGCCTAAAGCAATACTTAGTTTTAATATCTATATACTAAGTATAAATAAGTTTATCTTATTAAGGGTATTGCTTATCGTATCTTTATTACTTATTATTAAGGTCTTAGTCTTAATACTCTTATTAAGCGCTTAACCTTTCGTTTTATATATATTTCGGAATTTAGTACGCCGCGGGGCCTTAAGTATAGGAGGCTTGTTTTTATTAATTAAAAGTCTTAAAAATGCTTTAATTAGCGCGGCTATAGCGGATAAAGCTAAACGGTAAGACTAAACTAAGAAACTACTAGGTATCTTTTAAAGCGGATTTCCGGTTAAGGCCTATAAACTAAACTTTATTAATAGTATATAGTAAAAATATCCGCTAAGCTTATTATCTTAAGGAAAGAGTAGCTTTATTTTAGACTTAATTTAAAAAGTATTTAGCGAGTAAGGAGCTAAAAGGTTTTAAAGTTAGCTTATCTTTACTTTTTTATTTTAAGAATAATTAATCTATTTAAGTAATACTAAATTTAATTTACTTAATTATATAGGTTTTATCGTTTTATAGTTTATCTTTTATTAGTATTTTAAAAGTAGATTGCTTTTTAAAAAGTAGTAGTTTTAGCTTAGCTAAGCAGGACTTATTTTATATCTTATTTAGCTTTATAAGCTATTATAGTATTATACCTTAAAAAAAGTAAAAGAGATTATTAAATTAATATACTTAATAAGCTATAGCCTTTTTTACTTTTACGGCCTACTTATCTTAAAGTTTTATTATAAGCGTATTAAGGAAAAAGTGCTTATTATTAAGGTTAGATTTAAAAGCTAATAAGAGCTTCTTACGGAAAAAAATATCGTTTAGTAATTAACTTTTTATAAGATAAGTACTTAATTATATAATATAGTTACTCTTAGCTTAGTAGATATTTAAAGGATTTTTATTTAAATAAATAAGAATTACTATTATTTACTATACTTTATAATATAAGAATAAAGGGATAAGGCATAGACTATTTACTATTAATTAAGGCTAGTACTATAAACTAATTATAACTATTTAAGCTAATATAATAAACTAATTACTATATATAAACGTATATTAAGGTTTAAAAATAATAAAAAGCTTATTTTTTCTTTAAAGTATAGCTAGCTACTTTCTACTTAGTTTTTTAAGCTAATTTTAAGGATTTTTAACTATACTATCTTACTATTTATAATTAATATATAAATAAACCGTAAATATTCTTATAAAATAACTTAATAAACTAAGTATAAGCTTAGTTAAAAATACTATAAACTATAATTAAGGAAATCCCTTAAATATCCTTAAAAATCCCTGAAAAATCGTAATAAAGTCTATCTTATATCTTTTAAGGTACTTTTATAATTAAAAATAGGCTAAACTATAGTTAAGATATTCCGCGGAAATCCTTAAATATCTCTTAAAGATACCGGTAAAATCCGCTTCGTAGTTTTTATAATATCTTTTATAGTTAAAAATATTATAAACTATAGTTAAATAGGCTTTTAAGCTTTTATAGTTATATCTAAAAAACCTTAGCGGGGTTTAATTAGTAATGTCCGTTATATCTTCTTAAGCGAGCCTTTATAATACGTGCTTTAAGCTTTCTCGTCATAAGGTTTTATAAAGCTCTTTAAAAGTAAAGTAAGGAGTTTAAGCGTGGCTGTTTAGATTCTATAATGCTAAATAAAATAAATATATCTTATTATACGGATTTTTAAGGTTAAAACTAGCTTTAAAAAAAAGAAAAAGGTTAAGGAAAAAAGGAGAAAAGACCTCTTTTTATACCTTTTTTAAAGCTATTAAAAAGATTTTATTTTATATACTTTTATATGCTTTTATATACGTTTTTATAACTTATTTCTTATATTACTTATAAGGTTATTTAACTACTTTTTTAGTTATTTAAAACCCTTTTACTTATTTTTTTAATTAATAATAAGTAATATACTAGCTATTACTAATAACTAGCTTATTAAAAATAGATATCCTTATTTTAAAACCTTTTATAATATTTTATCCTATTTTAAAAAGAGGCCTTTTTACCTTAGCTTTATATAAAGTATTAGTTAATTAATTATTATTGCTAATCTTTTAAATTTTAATATTAGCTTAAGCTAGCTTAAGCTATATATAGCTATATTTAATTAATACTACTTATATTTAATACTAGCTATCTTTAACTATTAAGCTATATTATTTATCCTTATAACTACTAATATTTACTTTAATAGTTATATACTTATAGCTAGTAGTATTTACTTTACTAGCTACTTTTTTATATTTAGTAGTATATACTTTACTAAATATTAGTACCTTTTAAGTACTTAAGATTACTTATAGAATAGTAATTTTATAATACTTTTTAAGGCTATTATACGCCTTAATGTGTATAAAGAAGTATATATTATATTAAGCTAGCCTAAGCCTACTTTTATACGTAGAAGAGGAGCCTTAAGGGCTACTCTTGAAGGCTAACTCATAGGTGGCCCTAGGGTGGAGCCCTAGGTCTTAACACCTTGCTCTACACTGCGGACACGTGGCATAGCATGTATCGAGGTACACATAGGCGTCTTACTAGCAACTTGCTAGCACTGGCTTTAGGACACGCGATCAAGAGGCCCTCCCCCCATCGTCAAAAAGTTATAGAGGGAGGCTTAGATTTAAATTTTCCGTCATTAATGCGACGGAGCTAGCAACAGTCTGTTGGTCTCTATGACTGCGAAATGCACATTTTGTAACTCGTATGTGAGTATCAACTCCCGTTGTGAACGGCGTTTGCAACGCTTCATTTCATCTCAAACTCTACATACACGACACGTGCAACACTGCTTCACAATAGCCACGCCAAATCCTGTTTCTGTAACACCGTTGTTGGCTTCCGTGTGCTTGTGCCGCATGCAGAATCGCAAAGCTCGCGAGCAGAGAGGCAGCCAAAGGTGGTGCTCGTGAGAATGCGAGTAGATTCTTTCGCTTGTTTCCCTCGCACGCCTCTTCTTGACTGACTTCGTCATAAAGACTTGCGGTGTCAAAAAGCCCTTTTAGCGAGCCATGGGACTCTTGGCCGCGATCAAGATGCCCCGGACGACCCTGCGCGGCTTGCCCAGTTACTGTTCTGCCATGACTGTTAGGGTCATAATCTCACCCCTCTCAGGCTCAAGGCATCCTTGGGGTCGCCCGCCGTCAATTCGTGCGCCAAGACATGGCGAGGGCTTCCCCCAGACCAAGATACAACTGCGGTCGCTTGTCCAAGCAGGCCAGAAAGCTCGAGCCGGTGAATCTCCTTCGGCCTACACGCCTCCCGCCTCTGGCCTGATATCCAAGCTACCGGCTTCGTGGGTGCCCTACGCCGAGCTCATGCGCGTCGACAAGCCCGCTGGCACCTACTACCTCTTCTTCCCATGCCTATTCTCCACCCTCATGGCGGCTCCAATGCTGTCACCCGCCGCACCAATCACCTCGGTGGTTTCATATTCGCTTCTATTCTTCTCTGGCGCGCTCATCATGCGTGGAGCTGGGTGTACCATCAACGATCTCTGGGACAGAAATCTCGATCCCCATGTCAAGCGAACTCGATTACGGCCAGTGGCCCGCGGAGCCGTCAAGCCTTTTAACGGTCTTGTCTTCACCGGATGTCAGCTTCTGGCCGGTCTGGCTGTACTCGTCCAGTTCCCTTTGCCCTGCATAATCTATGGCACGATGAGCCTCCCGTTCGTCGCCGCCTATCCCTTGGCCAAGAGGGTAACTTACTACCCCCAGTTTGTTCTCGGCTTGACATTCTCATGGGGAGCCATTATGGGATTCCCCGCCCTCGGCATCGACTTGCTCGCAGACTCTGCCGCATTCGCCGCTGCCGCCTGTCTCTATGCCTCAAACATCGCCTGGACCGTTCTCTACGACATGATTTACGCGCACATGGACATCAAGGATGACGCCAAGGCTGGCATTAAAAGTATCGCTCTCAAACACGGCGCGGACACGAAAAAGGTTCTTGCCGGACTAGCCATGGCCCAGGTTTCCCTTCTGGCCGCCGCCGGCTTCGCTTCAGGGGCCGGTCCTGCATTCTTCCTGGGGAGCTGTGGCGGAGCCTTGATCACTCTCGGCACCATGATCAAGCGGGTCAATCTCAAAAGTGTTCGGGATTGTTGGTGGTGGTTCGTCAACGGCTGCTGGATCACAGGTGGTACCATCAGCACTGGCCTCGCCGCTGATTATCTGATTCGCCGCACTGCGGATACTGATCAGACGCGCGTGCCGTTGCCGATTAAGAAGTCGTAGGGGCCGAAAGCCCGCCGACTTTGTCGCGATCACAGAATTTGCTCGAGACTTCGGCGGCGCGCGGGCTATCTTCATTTGGATGTTTTGTATTCTGAGTGAGACCATGTAGATCCACCCTCCCGAGGTTCATCTCGTGAGATCAAAGCCCAAACCATGATGCCATTGCCAGCGAAATCATCGGTGACCCTTTTGTGCCCAAACGCTTGCGCCCTTCTTCAACCCTCTTCCCTTTACGACCGAGGCTTCTCCTTCTTCTCCTTCCACAAAGCCAATAGACCAACGCCAGAAACCTTGACGACCTTGAATCGAACACCGGGAATGTCACCCTTGGCCTTGCCCTTACGACCGAAACCGGCCAGCAAGACCTCGTCGTTCTCGTCCACGAAGTTCAGGCAACCATCATTGGGGACTGTAACCATTGTCAATACTGCGTGGTCGTCGAGTGCCTGCATCTATGGGGACATACCGAAAGCCGTGACCTTCTTGCCGTTCTTGATCAACTGGACTCGGACACACTTGCGAATGGCCGAGTTGGGCTGCTTAGCCTCGACGCCAACCTTTTCGAGAACGATCCCTTTGGCGTGAGAAGAGCCACCGAAGGGCGAGGACTTGAAAGCGGTGCCCAGGGCGCGTTTTTTAAAGTGAAGGTCGGCCCATTTCTGGTCCTTTCGGTTTGTTCGCAGCTTGCGTGCGGCATTGAGACCACGGGGTTTGCCTCCAGCCATGATTGCTTTGAAAAGTTAGTATCAGCGGAAAGAATGATGGGAACGGCGTCCTTGTGACCGGGGGTTATTCCCTCGATCCATACGTACCGACTTAATCGAGTATCGCGAGGATGGGTGGTGAAAGAAGACCGGCGAAGCGGCGAAAAGTTTGCCAGGCCAACTAAATTTCTGGGTAGGGTTGCAAGGCCCTAGGCGAGTTCGCACCACAAGGCACGAAGCATCACGCACGTGACCTTCACGACTCCGGGTTAACTGAGCACCCGACCCCGCATGACAATATGTACTGTACTGTACCATCATTTTCTGGCTAGGTACCTAGGTACCTTCGCGCGCCGGGCAGACTTACGAACAGGGGTTGGGTGACCGTTTTAGCGCGGCGAGGTGTCTTACAACTCTAGTAGGTGCATAACACTATTCGCAAGAAAACACTCATAGTGCGTATAAAATAATAGTTATAAAATAAAGTTACTTATATATATATATAAAAGGGTTATATAGCTATAAGGGTTATATAGGCGTATAACTATAATAAAGGGAAAATTCTACTTATATAAGATACTTATATAAGTAAAAAAGAATAATACTACTATAAGTTAATAAGTAAGCTAGCAAGCTAGCTAGTAAGCGGTTAATTAATTACGTAATAAGTAAAGTAAAAAAAAGTATATTATAAAGAAAAAAACAAGTTATAGTTATATATTTATAGTTTTAATTTTTAATTAAAAGTAAAGCTTTAAAAAGCAATTATAAAAATAGTATTAATAATATAAGCTAACTATTAAAAGCCTACATATACTTAGTTTAGTAGCACGTAGCTAAATAATTGTTTATTTAAAGCTAAAGAGGAAAGGGGGAAATCTCTATTTAAGCTATATAGCTTCGTACTTTATAAAGGTCACTTAAGTAGCTTATACTTAAGTTAAGTTTAAGTCGAACTTAAGCTAAGTTTAAGTAAAGTCTTATATAACTTTAGCTATATATCGGCCTAACTTTAAGTCGTTCGCTATAATATAACTATAGCTCTTCTTATAGTATAGCTTATAATACTATCCTCTTTTTAAGCTATCGCGTACTAAGGTATATAATATTAGCGCCTTACCTCCCCGCTCCGCGCTTAATATTAATCGGTATAGTTATCCTTATCGTGCTTATAATTATATACTAATACCTCCCTTAAATAACGTTACGTTAAGGCGTTAAATATATTATATACTCGCCTATCCGCACCGCTATATCGTCCTTAATAGCGCTAAGGCAGTATAATATATCTCCTCTGCTTACCGCTAATATTAGTGCTTAAGGTATATCTTGCCTTCCCGCCGCTTATAGTCCTTAAGTATAAATACCCTTCCTTTTTCCCTCTCCTTTTTTTCTTTCTTTTCTTTTTTTAATTACTAATCTACCTACGCGCGCGCCTTTTTTTATAATAGCTTCGCCGCGCCGCGCTTTAATATATTTACTATAACCTCCTGCGCCTTATCTCTTACTATATTATAAGCGTTTACTTATTAAGCGCCCCTTAATACGCTTAGCGACTATACGCTACCGCCCTTATATTAATCTTCGCGCCCGCCGTTATCGCTTAGTAAGCAAAGCGCAATATATAGTATTACTATATAGCGCCCTCCTTACTTTATATATATTAAATATATAGCGTCTATTAACGCGGATACTTAATATAAGGCTTATAAAAATTAAGCCTTATATTACGGAATCCAGACGGCCACGCCTAGACTCCTTACTTTACTTTTAAGGAAGCCCTATAGAACCCCGCGACGGGAACGCCCGGAGCACGCACTACGAAGGCTCGCTTAAGGAGATACGATAAATATTACCGGTCGGACCCCGCTAAGGTTTCTAGGATATAACTACGGATAGTTAAGAGCCTACCCGACTATAGTTTACGATATATCTAACTATAAGAGATACTATAGAAACTATTAAGCGGATTCCGCCGGTATCTTTAAGGGATTTTTAAGGATTTCCGCGGGATATCTTAACTATAGTTTAACCCGTTTTTAACTACGGAAGCACCCCGGAAAACATAGGATAAACCTTACCGCGATTTTTAAGGGATATTTAAGGATATTTAAGGGATTTCCTTAACTATAGTCTATAGTGTTTTTAACTAGGCTTATACTTAGTTTATTAAGCGATTTTACGAAGATATCTATAGTTTACTTTATATACTACGGATAGTATAGTTAAAGATCCTTAAAATTAGCTTAAAGAACTAAGTATAAGGTAGCTAGCTATACCCTTAAGAAATAAATAAGCTTTTTACTATTTTTAAACCCTTATATACGTTTATATACGGTAATTAGTTTATTATACCGGCTTAACCGGCGGTAATTAGTTTATAGTACCGGCCTTAACTAGCGGTAATTAGTCCGTAGTACCGGCCTTAACTAGCGGTAATTAGTCCGCGCCTTATTCCCTTATCCTTATACTATAAGGCGTAGTAAATAGTAGTAATTCCTACTTATCTAAACGGAAATCCCTTAAATATCCGCTAAGTTAAGAGCGACTATATCGCACGATTAAGTACTTATCCTATAAGAAGTTAGATGCTAAACGATATTTTCTTTAGTAAGAAGCTCTTATTAGCCTTTAAGTTTAACCTTAATAATAAGCACCTCTTCCTTAACGCGCTTATAATAGAACTTTAAGACGAGTAGGCTATAAGAGCGGAAAAGGCCGCGGCTTACCGGGCATACTAGTTTAACAATCTCCCTTACCCCTTTTTAAGGTACTATACCGCGATAGCCTACGGAGCTAGATAGGATATAAAACGAGTCCCGCTTAGCTAAGCTAAGACTACTACCCTTTAAGAGGCAATCCGCTTTTAGAATACTAATAAAGGATAGACTATAAAACGATAAAATCTATATAACTAAGTAAACTAGATTTAGTATTACTTAGACGGATCGATTATCCTTTAAATAGAAGAAGTAAGGACGAGCTAACCTTAAAACTATCCGGCTCCCCGCCCGCTAAATACCCTTTAGATTAAGCTTATAATAAAGTCACTCTTTCCCCGGGACGATAAGCTTAGCGGATATTTCCACCGTATACTACTAATAGAATTTAGCTTAAGGGCCTTAACCGGAAATCCGCCTTAAAGGATACCCGGCAGTTTTTTAGTTTAGTATTACTATTTAGCCTCGTCCGCTATAGCCGCGCTAACTAAGGCATTTTCGGGACTCTTAATTAATAAAAACGAGCTTCTTACGCTAAGGGCCTTATAGCGCACCGGATTCCGGGACGTATATAAAACGGAAAGCTAAGCGCCTAGCGAGAGTATTAAGACTAAGACCTTAATAATAAGCGATAAGGACGCGGTAAGCGATACCCTTAGCGGGCTAAACCTATCTATACTAAGCGCGTAGATACTAAGACTAAGTATAGCCTTAAGCCCTTTAGTAGGAATAGTAATAATATCAAACGAATAATTCCTTAGTCTCCTTTAAGCACTAAGAAAAGAAAACGCGCTTACTAAGCCCCGGGAAAAACCTTAACTACGAGCCGAAGATATAGGGAGATTTAACCCGTTAAGACCTTTAAAAGCGTCCTTCGATAAAGTCTAAGAAGACGATAAAGCTAGTACGTTCCGAGGAGTTAACCGTTTTATCGACTTTATCCGCCGAAACGCTAATAGAGGCGAGGCCTATATAGACGAATTAGTTATCTAACTGCCCTCTTTCCTTTAAGGAAGTACGGCGGAATAGTATTCCGGGGACCTCTTAGAACTATAATAAGAAGAACTTAGCGAGCTTAGCATTAAACTAGGCCGATAGATATCCGCCCTATAAAAACGGTTCGGAATCCGCTTAGATATAGCGATATAAACACTTAATAAAAAGCACTTTACTATCGAAGATATAGTAGTAAGATCCGACTTTAAGTTTTAGATATTACGCTTATAATATAAAGCTAAGGCCGCGCTTTACTAGCCGGACTACCTAACTATAATAATCTACTAAAAGCTAGATATCTACTTATAAAAATCCTTATAACGCTTAGTAAGGAATAAGGATATTAATAGATAGATTAATAAATATAAGGAAATTCTTTCTTAACTATAAGTTAAATATACTTAAGGATCTTAGAAGCACTTACTAGCGCGAAAGAAATAGATTTAACCTATAAAAAGGCGAGGGCCGATTAGCTATACCCCGTACGCGCTTAAAGGATAGTCCGGGACGCCCCGGCTATCTATTAAAAGCTTGCTAGGACTAAGGGTTACGTTTTTAGACCGCTTAGTAAGGGCGGATATACCTTAAATCTTATAGCGCTCGCTAAGTTAAGGAAGAAACCTGCCTAAATAGCTAAGAATATAAGTCGAGGTCCTCCGGCTAAAGAGAGAAAGGACTTTCGGGACTATATACTCGCTAATACTAAAGCTAAAATAGGCGTACCCCGCGACTAAGGAAAGTATTACGGTAAAGACTAACGACTATCTAAAGGATAAAGAGTACGATATAAAAGGAGCTTAGTTAAATACTAATAAGAGCTTAAAGGAAACCGCAATCTATACTATAGCAGACTTAATATAGGAGGCCGATAGAGCGTGCGGATTTTACGGCGAAGCATTCCCCTTAAAGAATAAGCTTTACCGATACGTTAAAGATAAACACCCCCTTAACCTTAACCGCGACGTTGCTATATAAAGATATAGCTTAGTATAGTAAGTAGTTATTCGGAAGCTATAAAACGTTTAGATAGTTAAGGCTTCCTTTAACGTTTAGCTATTAAACCCCGATAAGCCGTTACGATTTACCTATATACGCTTACTAATCTACGGTAAAGAAGGGCCCGGGATAAGTATTAAAGCCTATATAGATACTAAGGCAGACCGAAGCCTTATCTAAGCCGACTTAGTAAAGACTTTTTAAGACGTAACTATAAACTCCTCTTAACGAATTCCTATTTAAGGAGTAAGAAGGATAGCTACCGTTAGATAGGCGGAATTTACCGCTTATATACTAAGAAGGCTAAATAGCAGCCTCGCGGTCGCAAAAGTAAGGATCAGCGCTTAAATAGTAAAACGCTTAGCGGCTAATATATTGCTCGGCTAAGACTTTCTAGTTCCTTACTAAGGGGACCTTATTAACTTTACGTTAGTCTTATAGATCGGGGCCTATAAAGGGATTAAAGCCGAAGTTAAGATAGTCCGGCTAGGACTAGCGATATATAGGTAGGTGATTTGCTTAGTTACTATAACGATTCTAGCTAGTTCTAGCTATACCTTACCTATATAGGTCTAGGCGCCGCTATTAAGGCATAATATAATATTTTTCCCCGATAACCCTAGGCTCGCCTAGATAATAATATAAGATTATAAGAGCTTTATAGCGATAAACTATTTTAAGGAACTATTAGTACTCCGCTAAGGCTAAAAAGTAGGGACAATTACGGACCTCGATAAGCAGTTCTAGCTATATAAGGAGGTTAACGCCACGGCTCCTTTAGCGGAAGCCCTTATAGAAAATCCGAATAAAATAGACCCCGCCGAGGACTTCCTATAAAAGGATCCTACTATAAACTATAAACTCGGAATCGGCCGAACTAAGGACCTGCCCGAACTTACTACCGATAAGGGCGTCCGGATCTACGCTAAAGACTTAAAATACGTATTAAAAGTCTAAGATATCCTCTAATCGTTTCCCCGCCTTTAAAAGGACGAAGGAGTAGTATATATAGACGAATCCGAATATATACGCATTCCTTTAGTAAAAGGATAGCAATACTAATAAGTCGTATTAAGATTATACCTATTAAGCGATAAAGATAAAAAGGTAGTAGATATAATATTTAGCTAGCTAACCGCGTAAGGCCGATTAAAACGAGTTTACGGGCTAACCCCGTTCGCGGTGCTAGTATTTATAGCATAAAAGACGGTAAACGGAAAGGAAAAGGGATAAGTAGTCGTAAACTTATAAGGGATTAACGCTATTATTACCCTAGACGCTTACTTAATGCCCCTTTAAAGCGATATAATTAAACGCCTCCGAGGAAAGAATTTTATTAATATAGTAGACGTACGATCGTTTTTCTACTAGTTCTTAGTCTACTAAGACTACTAAAAAAGGTTTATAGTCGTAAGCTATCGCGGGCTAAAAAAATCACTAATAATACTTATAGGCTTTAAAAACTCCCCGGTATATATCTAAAGGTTTATCGATAACGTCCTCCGTAAATACTAAGAATACGCGGCGGCCTATATCGATAATATTATTATCTACTTTAATACGGCTAAAGAACACCTTTAATATCTAAAAGCCGTATTCCGCGCCTTCTACGACTATAATATTACCTTATTTAGACTAAAGTCCTTCTTAGTATACCTATTTATATAGCTCCTTAGATTTAAGGTAAACGCTATTAGCCTAATAAATATAGATAAACGCGTACGAGCTTTAAGGGATATCGCGTTCTTAAAGAACCTTTAATAGCTTAAGAAATAGATCGGCCTTACTAAGTAGCTACGCTATACGGTCCCGCATTTCGCTAAGGAAGTCGACGTCTTATAAAAACGAAAGATAGAACTGCTCCGGGTAGGATAGGAAGACGGAGTCCCCTTAAGGGGCTAAGGACGGGCTTAATACGCCGCGAAAGCCGCTTTTTAGCCTACTCCGGAAGAGGAAGAGGCCTTCGCGATTTTAACTAAGAAACTTACTAAGCCTTAAACAATTTACTACTTTAACCCCGCCCGATAACTATTTATCTAAATCGATATATTCTAAGAATATAAAGTAGCGGCTATAGCTTTTTACTTAAAAGAAGGTATAAAATAAAATCAAAAGACGCTACTAGCTTAAACTAAGGTCTAGCCTATCGTCTACTTAAGCCGCGCCCTTTAAGGCAGAGAACCTTAATACTAGCTTATAGAACTTAAAGTAGCCGGTTTAGTATAAGCAGTACGTAAGCTACGCACTATAGTACTATCCGCAAAAATACTATAAGTAGTCGTCTTTACCGACTATGCGAGCACTTATAAAATCGTATACTAAAAATCCCTATTCTCTATTAGTATAAAATCTAATAATAAGCTAGTCCTCGCGTCTTAATACTTAAGCTAATTCCCGCTTAAGGTGTGCTATATCCTAAGCGTCGAAAACGTCGTGCCGGACGCGCTTTTACGTCTACCGCACTAAGATAATAAGCCGGTATCCTTAAACTAAGAAGGGGAATTAAAACGTATTAAAGAAGATAAGATAATAAACCGCGTATTCCTCTATATAAAAGTATTAATTAAATTGCCGCTCCGCTAAAAAATAATCGATAGATATATAGAAGATATATAGTAAGTAAAAATCATAGCGTAGCTCGGCGATAAGGACGGGGTCCCCGGACTTTTATTCCTCCGGTTATAAGGGTTGCTATACTTTACGGAGAACGACGGACGTAGGAGACTATATATCCTTAAGACTTACGCTAAGGAGATCGTCGAAGACGCTTACGCTAAATACTTTTATACCGGCCGCACCCGTATATAATAAGACCTATTTAAAAGCTTCTTAATCCTATAGCTTAGTAAATACGTAGATAAGGTCGTAGATAGCTATAATGCTTACTACTATAACTAAACTAATTAAAGTAAAACGCTAAAGCAGCTTATCTTAATTTAAAGCCCGCTAGTTTTATACTATATAATAGCGATAGACTTTATTACTAGGCTTTTAGTAGTTTAAGCTAAACAATCCCCGTAAAAAGATCCTATAAAGAACTTTTTTAATACCTTACTAACTATAACTAATAAATTCTTAAAAATATATCTCCTTATCTTAAGTAACGACTAGTTTATAGCGGAAGATTAAGCATAAGCGTTATATACCGAACTACTCCGCGCTAACTAAGGGATTCTAAAAGGGATAATCTCTAACTAAGATATAAAGTTTACCTTAGTATTTTAGCGGACCTTATAATAAGCCTTCGGATCGAAGCTTCTTATATTTACCGCTTAGTACCTTTAAACCGATAGCCTATCGAAAAGGCGAAACTAAACCGTAAAAATCGCGCTACGATTCTTTACTGCTAATTTCCCGGACTTACGCTAAACCGATATACTAGTCGCCTTTTAGTTTAGCCTTAATAATTCATTCTCCTTAGTAATTTACGCGGCCCTTAATAAGCTTATTATAAGAATAAGAATAGATAATAGCTTTTAGTTCTTAAGTAACTACTCGTACTTATAAAACTAAGAGGTCTTATAAGAAAAAGCTAGGTTAGCTATCGCTTACGCTTAGGCCGCTATAAAAGATAGATATAATAAGAAACACCGCCCGCTAAAATTTAAGCCCGGCGATTAAGTCTAGCTATAGCTCGGTAAAGGCTATTATATCGCGGACGGCAGACTAGCAAAGCTTTAAGAAAGACGCACTAGGCCGTTTAAGGTTACCGCTAAAGTAAGATAGCTCGTATACCGGCTAGATATAAAAAGGTCCTTAAATATTTATCCGGTCGTTTTAGTAGCATAACTATACTTAGCGGATAAGCTAGCTATATGCTTAAGACCGGTTTAAGATAAAGGGATACCTTACTTAAACGAGTAAAAAGTAAAATAAATCTTATAAAGCCGCATAATAAAGAAAGGCGGCGGAAAGCTAAAGAAGAAGTTCTTCGTAGCTTAAAAAGGCTAGCTAAGTAGCTATAACTTATAAGTAAACGAAAAAGCGGTCTTCTTACCGAAGATCGTAAAAGCCTTCGAAAAAGCATAAAAGGAGTTAGCTACTTAAGTAGTTTAAATAAAAGCATAACGCGCGGCCCTTATAACTTAATACGAAACTCTCCGATTAAGAGAATTAAGGGGTTAGGCCTAAGCATAAGACCTAAAAGCTACTATAAGTTATAAGAAACTATAACTTATTATACTTAAGGTAATTAGTTATTTTAATAATAATATACCGCCGTTTACTTTAAGTAATAAAGCCTTTTTAGCCTTATAGTATACTTATTTAAATTCTCTCCGCCGCTTACCCTCTCTCCCTTCCTTTCTTCTTTTTATAACTATATTTCCCTTTACCGCCGGCTATAGCCCGCCGCACCTCGCTTACTTTTATACGCATAACTTTCTTTACCTTAAGCCTATAATCCTTATACTCTTATTTTAAGTCCCTTTATCGTTTAACGTCTCCTATAGCTAAGACTAGCTATTTTATAACTACTTTTTTAGCCCGCTCTCCCGCAAGCCCTTATTCCTTTAATACGAAGGATATAAATAAGCTCTTAAGCTTTATAGAAATAAGGCGGCTATCCTCTATAGCCTTAAGTCCTTTAGCGAGAGCTAAAACCTCTAAGTTTAAGCCTCTATATAAACTTATGCCGCCTTCCGTAGCCGCGCCTAAGCTAACGGATTCGACTTAAACTACGGCACTATAAAGGACGGCCTATACTACCCTCTTTAAACACTTAACTCGGACGACTCGCCTCCTGGCCTTATACCGCAGCGAGGTCTAGACGGCCGGTTTCGCGGCAACTCCGCTATACCTCCTGCTTAGCTCTTACTATCTAAAAGCCCCCGCCGCCTATATATTTTTTAAGGCGTAGCCGGAAATCTTTATTAGCGGAATAACTAGCCGATACTTAACGCCTTAAGGTTAGCTAACCTCGCTATAGTCTTAAGATTTATAGTAGCCGCTATA
>JAPEBW010000208.1:0-73661 GCA_027405785.1 Ophiocordyceps robertsii
CTATTTTAATATAGCCGAAGAATACTTTTAATATTTAGAGGCTATATTCCGCGCTTTTTACGACTATAATATTACCTTATCTAAACTAAAGTCCTTCTTACTATACCTATCTATATAGCTCCTTAGATTTAAGGTAGACGCTATTAGCTTAATAAATATAAACGAACGCGTATAAGCCTTAAGGGATATCGCGTTTTTAAAGAACCTTTAATAGCTTAAGAAATAGATCGGCCTTATTAAATAGCTACGCTATATAGTCTTATATTTTGCTAAGGAAGTCGATATCCTAAAAAAACGAAAGATAGAGCTACTTTAAGTAAAATAGGAAAAAGGAGTCCCCTTAAGGAGCTAAGGATAAGCTTAATACGCCGTAAAAGCCGCTTTTTAGCTTACTTTAAAAAAAGAAGAGGCCTTCGCGATTTTAACTAAGAAACTTACTAAGCCTTAAACGATTTACTACTTTAACCCCGCCTAATAACTATTTTTCTAGATCGATATATCCTTAAAATACGAAGTAGCGGCTATAGCTTTTTTCTTAAAAAAAAGCATAGAATAGGATAAAAAGACGCTATTAGCTTAACCTAAGGTCTAGCTTATCGTTTACTTAAGCCGCGCCCTTTAAGGCAGAGAACCTTAATACTAGCCTATAAAACTTAAAGTAGCCGGTTTAGTATAGGTAGTACGTAAGTTACGTATTATAGTACTATTTATAAGATCGCTATAAGTAGTTATCTTTATTTACTATATAAGCACCTACGGAATCGTATACTAAAAATCCCTATTCTTTACTAATATAAAATCTAATAATAAGCTAGTCCTCGCGTTTTAATACTTAAGCTAATTCTTACTTAAAGTATACTATATCCTAAGCGTTGAAAACGTTATACCAGACGCGCTTTTACGTTTACCGCACTAAGATAATAAGCCGGTATCCTTAAACTAAGAAAGGGAATTAAAACGTATTTAAGAAGATAAAATAACGGACTACGTGTTCTTTTATATAGAAGTATTAATCGAATTGCTGCTCCGCTAAAAATAATCGACGGATATATAAAGGATATATAGTAAGTAAAAATTATAGCGTAGCTTAGCGATAAAGACGGGGTCCTTAAACTCTTATTCCTTTAGTTATAAGGGTTATTATACTTTACGGAGAATAACGGACGCTAAAGACTATATATCCTTAAGACCTATATTAAGGAGATCGTTAAAGACGCCTATACTAAATATTTTTATACCGGCCGTACCTATATATAGTAAGATCTATTAAAAAGCTTCTCGATTTTACAGCTTAGTAAATATATAGATAAGGTCGTAGACGGCTACGACGCTTACTACTATAACTAAATTAACTAAGGTAAGACGCTAAGGTAGCTTATTTTAATTTAAAGCCCGCTAGTTTTATACTATATAATAGCAATAGACTTTATTACCGGGCTTTTAGTAGTTTAAGCCGAATAATCCTTATAAAAAGATCTTATAAGGAACTTTTTTAATACCCTACTAACTATAACCGATAAATTCTTAAAAATATATCTCCTTATCTTAAGTAATAACTAGTTTATAGCGGAAGACTAAGTATAAGCGTAATATACTAAACTACTCCGCGCTAATTAAGGATTCCGAAGGGGATAATCTTTAACTAGGATATAAAGTTTACCTTAGCTTTTTAGCAAACCTTATAATAAGCCTTCGGATCGAAGCTTCTTATATTTACTGCTTAGTACTTTTAAACTAACGGCTTATTAAAAAGGCGAAACTAAACTATAAAAATCACGCTATAATTTTTTACCGCTAATTTCCCGGACTTATACTAAATAGATATGCTAGTCGCCTTTTAGTTTAGCCTTAATAATTCCTTCTTTTTAGTAATTTACGCGGCCTTTAGTAAGCTTATTATAAGGATAAGAATAAATAACGGCCTTTAGTTTTTTAGTAACTACTTATACTTATAAAACTAAGAGGTTTTATAAGAAAAAGCTAAGTTAGCTATCGCTTATACTTAGGCCGCTATAAAGGATAGATATAATAAGAAATACCGCCCGCTAAAATTTAAGCCTAGCGATTAAGTTTAGCTATAGCTTAGTAAAAGCTACTACGTCGCGGATAGTAAACTAGCAAAGCTTTAAGAAAGATATACTAGGCCGTTTTAAGTTACCGCTAAAGTAAGATAGCTTATATACCGGCTAGATATAAAAAGGTCCCTTAATATTTATCCGGTCGTTTTAGTAGTATAACTACGCTTAGCGGACGAGCTAGCTATACGCTTAAGACTAGTTTAAAATAAAAGGATACCTTACTTAAATAAGTAAGAAGTAAAACGAATCTTATAAAGCTATATAATAAAGAAAGGCGGCAGAAAGCTAAGGAAAGAGTTTCTTATAGCTTAAAAAGGCTAGCTAAGTAGCTATAACTTATAGGTAAACGAAAAAGCGGTCTTCTCGCTAAAGATTATAAAAGCCTTCGAAAAAGCATAAGAGGAGTTAGCTACTTAAGTAGTTCGGATAAAAGCATAACGCGCGGCCTTTATAACTTAATATAAAACTATTTAACTAAGAGAATTAAGCGGTTAGGCCTAAGTATAAGACCTAAAGGCTATTATAAGTTATAAGAAACTATAACTTTCTATGCTTAAGGTAATTAGTTATTTTAATAATAATATACCGCCGTTTACCTTAAGCAATAAGGTCTTTTTAGCCTTATAGTATACTTATTTAAATTCTCTCCGCCGCTTGCCCTTTCTTCTTTCCTTTTTTTTTATAACTATATTTCCCTTTACCGCCGGCTATAGCCCGCTATACCTTACTTACTCTTATACGCATAACCTTTACTACTTTAAGCCTATAATCTTTATACTCTTATTCCGAGTCCCTTTATCGATTAATATCTCCTATAGCTAAGGTTAGCTATTTTATAACTACTTCTTTAGCCCGCTTTCCTATAAGCCCTTATACTTTTAATATAAAGGATATAAATAAGCTCTTAAGCTTTATAAAAACGAGGCAGCTATCCTCTATAGCTTAAAGTCCCTTAGCGAGAGTTAGAACCTTTAAGTTTAAGCTTCCGTATAAACCTACGCCGCTTTCCGCAGCCGCGCTTAAGCTAACGGATTTAACTTAAACTATAGTACTATAAAGGATAGCCTATACTACCCTCTTTAAATACTTAACTTAAAAGACTTACCTCTTAGCTTTATATTATAGCGAGGTCTAGATAGCCGGTTTCGCGGCAACTTAGCTATACCTCTCGCTTAGCTCTTACTATCTAAAAGCCCTTACCGCCTATATATTTTTTAAGGTATAGCCGGAAATCTTTATTAGCGGAATAACTAGCTAATACTTAACGTCTTAAGGTTAGCTAACCTTACTATAATCTTAAGATTTATAATAGCCGCTATAGCTAGCGGAAACCCGCTTTAGCTAAACGATTAAAACAATATCTATGCCGTCTTTAACTACGTATTTAAGGCCTAGCTTAACTAGTTTCTAGCTAGGTTTATAGCGGCCTCTTAAGCTATTATAGCTAAAACCTTATCTCGCTTTATACGCGGTTTAGCCTATGCTATAAAATCCCCTTTTTAGCTTATAGCTACTATAAGCCTTAAAGACCTATTTAGTCCCGCTTAGCGAACGCTCTTTCCGCCCGCCGCTATACTTAGCCTAGCTATATAAAGGCGTATAAGCGCCTTATTATAGTCTATCCGCTATCCTTCCTTAACTAAAGGAGATAGTAATAACTAGCCTCGCGATATATTCCGCCGCTTAATCCTATAAAAGCTATTAGTAGTAACTAATATAATCCTTAATAGACCCGGCTTTATAAGCCTATACTCTAGCGATAAGATTATAATAATCGGAAGTTTTCGCCTAGCTATAAACTATATTAAGTTTTACTTATAGGCCCGCGAAGAGTCTAAACGCGACTTAACTTTAACTTAAGCTATAAAGTTCTTAAGCTTCGATATCCGCCTTATTAGCTATACCGACTATATGCTTTATATTCTCGCTTTTAAGGCCCCCTCTATATAAAGGTTTTTCGAGACTATTAAGCACGTTTAAAACCTTAAGAGTAAGGAGTCGGGCACTAAGGCTATTAAGGACCTTATTACCCGCTTTTAAGTAAGAATATAAACGTTCGATACCTTAGTACTAACTATACTTATTAATATTAGCGGGACGGCCTACTTTTACCTAAATACCTTCTTAGTAGCTAAACGCGCGTTAGTTAGCGGAAAGGCGTAAGTAATAGCGCCGCGTAAAAAGGATAATACGTTAAAAAGCCCGGCGATAAAAAGCAGGGGATAACTATAATAGCGGTAGTAAGTAAGATATAATATCTCGCTTATAGGCGGCTTATAAAGCTAGTAAGTAAAATAGGACACTTAGCGGAGGATTAAAAAACGGCGTAAGAAAGGTAAGTAAGATAATAATATAAGATAAGGCTTAAATAAAGCTAATCTCTTATAACGTATCCCGCCGGGGAAATTAAGTATTCCTTAGCGCGGAAACTCCTTACTACTTAATAAAGGCCCGAACGCACGCTTTAAAGGAAAGTTAAAAAACTTTACTATAAGTTTTAGCTAAACACGCTAATCGCTTTAATAAGGACGAAGCCGTATAATTAAATATAAAGTAAGGATCTATAATAAAGCTACCTACTAACTATCTTAAGCTACCTAGCTACTATTAGCTAGATAGGCCGAAAAAACTATTAAAAGGATAAGGACGGCTGTTACGGGCTGGGCCCTAGATTAGGCCCGGGCTACGCCCGTGCAACCCTTAATAGGCGTGGTCAATTGACTAGCTAGCAGCTTAGTCAATTCGTCTTCTTTTGCCGTGCGCCTAGCGCACTACCTGCCGCAGCGGGTAGATTGAATGGCTGCCCCGCAGCAACGAACAGTAGCATAACTACGTGCTATAGCCCCGTTAGGGCCGACCCGTTATAGTTAACTAAGCTATAATAAAGGGTCTTAGGTTCGAGACCTGCCGACGCACTAGCAGGGACGGCCTAGGCTTATAGCCACGAGAGAGCTGCCGGCTAGGGGAGACGACCTATTAGCCCTACCTAGGGGCGGCGGGGTAGAGAGGGGGTAGTGTTACGGGCTAGGCCCTAGATTAGGCCCGGGCTACGCCCGTGTAACCCTTAATAGGCGTGGTTAATTAACTAGCTAGCAGCTTAGTTAATTCGTCTTTTTTTGCCGTGCGCTTAGCGCACCACCTACCGCAGCGGGTAGATTAAATAGCTGCCCCGCAGCAACGAACAGTAGCATAACCACGTGCTATAGCCCCGTTAGGGCCGACCCGTTATAACGGCGCACTATTAATATAATATAAAGACGCTACTATAAAGCTATTACTTAGCACCCCCTTTACTTTATTCTTACTTTAAAACCGATAAGGACGTTAGCTTTTCTTTTTTACTTAAGGGAGTTATTACGGAATCTAAACAGCTACGCTTAAACTCCTTACTTTACTTTTAAAGAAGCCTTATAAAACCCCGCGATAAGAACGCTTAAAGCACGTATTATAAAGGCTTACTTAAGGAGATACGACGAATATTACTAGTCGGACCCCGCTAAGGTCTTTAAAATAATACTATAAAGGGTTAAGAGCCTACTTAACTATAGTTTATAATATCTTTAACTATAAGAGATACCGTAAAAACTATTAAGCGGATTCCGCCGGTATTTTTAAGGGATTTATAAGGATTTCTACGGAATATCCTAACTATAATTCGACCCGTTCTTAACTATAAAAGCACCTTAAAAGATTTAAGATAAACCTTACCGCGATATTTAAGGGATATCTAAAGATATTTAAGGGATTTCCTTAATTATAGTTTATAGTATTTTTAATTAAGCTTATACTTAGTTTATTAAGCGATTTTAAGAGGATATTTATAGTTTATTTATATACTATAGATAGTATAGTTAAAGATCCTTAAAATTAGCTTAAAGAACTAAGTATAAAGTAGCTAGCTATGCCTTTAAGAATAGATAAGCTTTTTACTATTTTTAAACCCTTATATACGTTTATATGCGGTAATTAGTCCGTTATAGTAGCTTAACCGGCGGTAATTAGTCCGTAGTACTAGCCCCGACTGGCGGTAATTAGTCTGTAGTACCGGCCTTAACTAGTAGTAATTAGTCCGCGCCTTATCCCTTTATCCTTATGCTATAAGGCGTAGTATTTTCGTTTAAAGCGTTAATACATTTTTTAAGAAAGGCTATAGCAGCCTCCTTATCTTATCTATTAAAGGTATTTATAGCTTTATCGCTACCCCCTTACTTATTATAGTATAGTAGTTATAGCTTATATTTATAAGTACGTTAAGCCCCTTTTTCTTATTAATACTAACTTTAAGTAGTATTAAGTTTAGTATAAGGTGCTTCTTTATCGACTTTAAAGCTATTTACTATTTCTCTTTTTCTTTTAGCGCCTAACTTTGCGCTAAGGTTCTTCTTTTCTTAAAATAAAATTTACTTTAATTACCTCCTTAGCTATAGCTATAGCTACTTATAAGGTTCTTTCTTTTTTCTTTTTATAAAAGCGGGCGATATACTTTATTATCTTATAAGCGAAATACTTCTATATATTAAGCTAGCTTTATCCTCCTTTTAGCTAAATTATAGCGTTAATTTTACTTATTATTATATCGCCCTTTAAGTCTTTTTAGTCTTAAGTCGCCCCCCTTATTACCTTTTTTTAGCTTTAAAATAGCAACTTAGTTTACTAAACCCTCTTTAGCTTTACCGCAATTTATTCTACTTAATTAGTATATATTAAAAAGCTTAAAGTTAAAAGGTTAACTATTATAAGTACCTCCTTAAAGTAAAGGCTTAAGGCGCTTTTTAAAAATATAATCTATATATTATATAGCTATAACCCCCCTCCCGCTTTAAAGAGCCTTTACTTAAACTTAAGGAGGAACGCCGTAAACGTTTAGTTCTCTTTTTATTTAATTATATAGATAGCTACCGCCGCTTATAATTAAATATCGATATTAAGGTAAATCGAATTAAGGTACTTAAGGGATTCTTATTAATCGTAACCTTAATCCGCGCTAGTGCTATAGTAAGTCGCTATAGTTTACTATAGCTTTATATTTAAGTAGTTATAGATTAAGTAAAAAACCTTCTTTAAGCTTAAGAAAAAGTCTTAGTTAATCTTATACTTTTTTTATATATATCGTGCTTAAGGCGTAAAGTAGCGATACTAGCTATCGAACTTCCTTAGCGCTAAGAGTAGCTTTTATTAGTCTTTTTTTTTCGTTACTTTTTTTTTTATCGCGGGCGTTGCGGCCCTTGCTATTATATTATAAGGTAGTATTAAGCTACTAGTTAATAGGCCGGCCCCTCCTTATCTATATATCCTTACTATCTCCTTTAGCTTTTATATTAAGGCCCTAAACTAGCTTATTAGCTATTAAATCTACTACTAGCTTATTAAAATTAATAGCTTATTTTAATAACCTTTACTTATAGCGAGAGGATCGCTTATTTAACTTTAGTTTAGATATTAGCTTTTCTTAGCCATCCCTCCTACCCCCCTTAAGCATAGCCCCTTTACGCTAAGTAGGCTTCTTACTTACGCTATATTATAGTTAGTAAGTCTTTTCTTAAGTTATATAACCTCGTCTAAAAAGAGCTTTAAATATATTAAAGGCCTATATATACTTAGTTTAATAGCACGTAGCTAAATAACTATTTATTTAAATCTAAAGAGAGAAGGGAGAAATTTCTATTTAGGCTATATAACTTTATACTTTATAAAGGTCGCTTAAGTAGCCCGTACTTAGGTTAAGTTCGGGTTAAAGTTAGGCTAAGTATAAGTAAAGTCCTATACGACTTTATCTATATATTAGCCTAACTTTACGTTATTTGCTATAATATAACTATAGCTCTTTTTATAGCATAGCCCGTAATACCGGCTAAGACTAGTAATATATAAATAGGTAATTTACTTAGTTATTATAACGATTTTAGCTAGTTTTAGCTATACTATACTTATATAAGTCCGGGCGCCGCTATTTAAGCATAATATAATTTTTTCCTTAACGACTTTAAGCTTACCCGGATAATAATATAGGATTATAAGAGCTTTATTATAATAAACTATTTTAAGGAACTATTAGTGCTCCGCTAAAGCTAAAAAGTAAGGATAATTATAAACCTCGATAAGTAGTTTTAGCTATATAAAGAGGTTAATACTACTAGTCCCTTAGCGGAAGCCTTTACGGAAAATCCGGATAAGATAAACCCCGCTAAGCACTTTTTATAAAAGGATCTTATAGTAAACTATAAGCTTAAAATTAGCTAAACTAAAGACCTACTTAAACTTATTATTAATAAAGGCGTCCGGATCTATACTAAGGACTTAAAATACGTATTAAAAGTTTAAGATATCTTTTAATCGTTTCTTTACTTTTAAAAAGATAAAGGAGTAGTATATATAAATAAATCTAAATATATATATATTCTTTTAGTAAAAGGATAGTAATATTAATAAGTTATATTAAGATTATACTTATTAAGCAATAAGGATAAGAAGGTAGTATATAAAATATTCGGCTAGCTAACTATATAAGGCTAATTAAAATAAGTTTTAAGGCTAACTTTATTTACGGCGCTAGTATTTATAGTATAAAAGATAGTAAATAGAAAGGAAAAAGAAGAAGTAGTCGTAAACTTATAAGAGATTAACGCTATTATTACCTTAAACGCTTACTTAATAGCCCTTTAAAGCGATATAATTAAACGCCTTTAAAGATAGAAGTTTATTAATATAGTAAATATATAATCGTTTTTTTATTAGTTCTTAGTTTACTAAGACTACTAAAAAAAGTTTATAGTTATAAGCTATTGCGGGCTAAAAAGATTATTAGTAATACTTATAGGCTTTAAGAACTCCTTAGTATACGTTTAAAGGTTTATTAATAACGTTCTCCGTAGATATTAAGAATACGCGGCGGCTTATATTATTAATATTATTATCTACTTTAATATAGCCGAAAAATACCTTTAATATTTAAAGGCCGTATTTCGCGCTTTTAATACTTATAATATTACCTTATCCGGACTAAAGTTCTTTTTAGCGTACTTATCTATATAGCTCCTTAGATTTAAAGTAAATACTATTAGCTTAATAAATATAAATAAACGCATATAAGTCTTAAGAGATATTATATTCTTAAAGAACCTTTAATAGCTTAAGAAATAGATTAGCCTTATTAAGTAGCTACGCTATATAGTCTTATATTTTACTAAGGAAGTTAAGGTTTTATAAAAACAAAAGATAGAGCTACTTTAAGTAAGATAGGAAAAAGGAGTCCCCTTAAGGGGCTAAGGACGGGCTTAATATACTACGAAAGCCGCTTTTTAGCTTACTTTAAAAAAAAAGGCCTTCGCAAATCTAACTAAGAAACTTACTAAGCCTTAAACGATTTACTACTTTAACCCCGCTTAATAATTATTTAGCTAAATCGATATATTTTAAGAATATAAAGTAGCGGCTATAGCCTTTTACTAAAAAGAAAGTACGGAATAAGATAAAAAGACGCTACTAGCCCGGACTAAGGTCTAGCTTATTATTTACTTAAGCCGCGATTTTTAAAGCGGAGAGCCTAGATATTAGCCTATTAAACTTAAAGTAGCTAGTTTAGTATAGGCATTTTATAAGTTATATACTATAGTACTATTTATAAGAACGCTATAAGTAGTTATCTTTACTACTTATATAAGCACTTACGGAATTATATATTAAAGATCCTTTTTTTTTATTAGTATAAAATCTAATAATAAGCTAGTCCTTATATTTTAATACTTAAGCTAATTTCTGCTTAAAGTATACTATATCCTAAGCGTTAAAAACGTTATACCGGACGCTTTTTTATATTTACCGTATTAAGACAATAAGCTAGTATTCGTAAACTAAGAAGAGGAATTAAAACGTATTTAAGAAGACGAAACGATAAACTGCGTATTTCTTTATATAAAAGTATTAATCGAATTACCGCTCCGCTAAAAAATAATTAATAGATATATAAAGGATATATAGTAAGTAAAGATTATAGTATAGCTTAGCAATAAAAATAGTATCCTTAAACTCTTATTCTTTTAATTATAAGGGTTACTATACTTTATAAAGAACGATAAACGCTAAAGACTATATATCTTTAAGACTTATACTAAGGAGATCGTTAAAAAGACTTACGCTAAATATTTTTATACTAGCTATACTTATATATAGTAAGATCTATTTAAAAGCTTCTTAATCTTATAGCTTAGTAAATATATAAACGAGGTTATAGACGGCTATAATGCTTATTACTATAACTAAACTAATTAAGGTAAGACGTTAAAGTAGCTTATCTTAATTTAAAGCCCGCCGCTTTTATATTATATAATAGTAAAAAACTTTATTATTAAGCTTTAAGTAGTTTAAGCCGAATAGTTCTTATAAAAACATCTTATAAAGAACTTTTTTAATACTTTACTAACTATAATTAATAAATTCTTAAAAATATATCTCCTTATTTTAAGCAATAATAAGTTTATAGTAAAAGACTAAGTATAAGCGTTATATATTAAGCTACTCTGCGCTAATTTAGGGATTTTAAAGGGGATAATTTTTAACTAAGATATAAAGTTTACCTTAGTATTTTAGCGGACCTTATAGTAAGCCTTTAGATTAAAGTTTCTTATATTTACCGCTTAGTACCTTTAAACTAACGGCTTATTAAAAAAGCAAAACTAAACTGTAAAATCGCGCTATGGTTTTTTACCGCCGATTTCTTAGACTTATGCTAAACTAATATATTAATCGCCTTTTAGTTTAGCCTTAATAATTCCTTCTTTTTAATAATTTACGTAGCCCTTAATAAGCTTATTATAAGAATAAAAATAAATAACGGCCTTTAGTTTCTTAATAACTAATTATACTTATAAAACTAAGAGATCTTATAAAAAAAAGCTAAGTTAGCTATTACTTATGCTTAGGCCGCTATAAAGAATAGATATAATAAGAAATACCGCTTACTAAAATTTAAGCCTAGCGATTAAGTTTAGCTATAGCTTAATAAAGGTTATTATATCGCGGATAGTAAACTAATAAAGCTTAAAAAAAGATATATTAAGCCGTTTTAAGTTACTATTAAAGTAAGATAGCTTATATATCGGTTAAATATAAAAAGGTCTTTTAATATTTATTTAGTTATTTTAGTAGTATAACTTAACTTAGCGGACGAGCTAGCTATATACTTAAGCTTAGTTTAAGATAAAAGGATATCTTACTAAAATAAGTTAAAAGTAAAACGAATCTTATAAAGCTAAATAATAAAAAATAGCAGCGGAAAGCTAAGAAAGAAGTTCTTTATAGCTTAAAAAGGCTAGCTAAGTAGCTATAACTTATAAGTAAACGAAAAAGTAGTCTTCTTACTAAAGATTATAAAAGCTTTTAAAAAGGCATAAAAAGAGTTAGCTACTTAAGTAGTTTAGACGAAAGTATAATACGCGGCTTTTATAACTTAATATAAAACTCTTTAACTAAGAGAATTAAGCGGTTAGGCTTAAGCATAAGACTTAAAAGCTATTATAAGTTATAAGAAACTATAACTTACTATACTTAAAATAATTAATTATTTTAATAATAATATACCGCTATTAACTTTAAGTAATAAGGCCCTTTTAGCCTTATAATATACTTATTTAAATTCTTTTTACTGCCCGCCCTCTCTATTTTTCTTTTTTTCTTTTATAATATTATTTCCCTTTACTGCTAGTTATCGCTTGCTATACCTTACTTACTTTTATATATATAACCTTCTTTACCTTAAGCTTATAATCCTTATACTCTTATTTTAAGTCCTTTTATCGTTTAATATCTTTTATAGCTAAGACTAGCTTTTTTATAACTACCTTTTTAGCCTGCTTTCTTATAAGCCCTTATACTTTTAATATAAAGGATATAAGCGGGCGCTTAAGCCTTATAAAAATAAAGTAGCTATCCTTTATAGCTTTAAGTCTTTTAGTAAGAGTTAAAACCTTTAAGTTTAAGCTTTTATATAAACTTACGCCGCTTTTTATAACCGCGCTTAAAGTAATAAATTCGACTTAGATTATAGTATTATAAAGAACGGCTTATATAACCCTCTTTAAATATTTAACTTAAATAACTTACCTCTTAGCATTATACTATAACGTAGTTTAAATAGCCGGTTTTGCGGTAACTTAGCTATACCTTTTACTTAGCTCTTACTATTTAAAAGCCCCCGCTACTTATATATTTTTAAGGTATAGCCGGAAATCTTTATTAGTAAAATAACTAGCTAATACTTAACGCCTTTAAGTTAGCTAACCTTATTATAGTCTTAAGATCTATAATAGCTACTATAGCTAGCGGAAACCCGCTTTAGCTAAATAACTAAAACGATATCCGCGCTATTTCTAACTATATATTTAAAGCTTAGCTTAATTAATTTATAGCTAGGTTTATAGCGGCGTCTTAAGCTACTATAGCTAGAACCTTATCTCGCTTTATATATAGTCTAGCCCGCGCTATAAAATCCCCCTCTTAGCTTATAGCCGCTATAAGCCTTAAAGACTTATTTAGTCTTACTTAGTAAACGCTTTTTTTACTTACTACTATGCTTAGCCTAGTTATCTAAAGGTAAATAAGCGCTTTATTATAGTCTATCCGCTATCCCTCCTTAACTAAAAGAGATAGCGATAACTAGCCTCGCGATATATTCCGCCGCTTAATCTTATAAAAGCTATTAATAATAACTAATAAAATCCTTAATAGGCCTAGCTTTATAAGCCTATACTTTAGCGATAAGATTATAATAATTAAAAGTTGCCGCCTAGCTATAAACTACGCTAAGTTTTACTTATAAGCCCGCGAAGAGTTTAAACGCGATTTAACTTTAACTTAAGTAATAAAATTCTTAGGCTTTAATATTTACCTTATAAGCCGTACTAACTACGCGCTTTATATTCTTACCTTTAAGGCCCCTTTTATAAAGAGGTTCTTTAAGACTATAAAACACATTTAAAACCTTAAGAGTAAGGAGTTAGGTATTAAAGCTATTAAAGACCTTATTACCCGCTTTTAAGCGGGAATATAGATATTTAATACCTTAATGCTAACTATACTTATTAATATTAGTAAGACGGCCTACTATTACCTTAATACTTTCTTAGTAGCTAAACGCGCGTTAGTTAGTAAAAAGGTATAAGTAATAACGTTATATAAAAAGGATAATAAGTTATAAAGCCCGGCAATAAAAAGTAAGGGATAACTTTAATAATAGTAATAAGTAAGATAAAATATCTTACTTATAAGCAGCTTATAAAGCTAGTAAGTAGTATAGGAAATTTAGTAAAGGATTAAATAATAGTATAAAAAGTAAGTAAGATAATAATATAAGATAAAGCTTAAATAAAGCTAGTCTTTTATAACGTATCTTATTAAGGAATTTAAATATTCCTTAGTATAAAGACTCCTTATTACTTAATAAGTGCTTAGATATATACCTTAAGGAAAGTTAAAAAACTTTACTATAAGTTTTAGCTAAACGCGCTAATCGCCTTAATAAAGATAAAGATATATAATTAAGTAAGAGGTAAAGATCTATAATAAAAGCCGCCTACTAACGATTTTAAGCTACTTAGCTATTATTAGCTAAATAGGCTGAAAAAACTATTAAAAGGATAAAGATAGCGTATTATTAATATCGTAAAAAGACGCTACTATAAAGCTATTACTTAGCGCCTCTTTTACTTTATTTTTACTTTAAACTAATAAAAATATTAGCTTTTCTTTTTTAATTAAAAGAGTTATTATAGAATTTAAACGGCTACGCTTAAACTCTTTACTTTACTCTTAAGGAGCTTTATAAAACCCCGTAATAAAAACGCTTAAAGTATATATTATAAAAGCTCGCTTAAGAAGATATAATAAATATTACTAATCGGACCCCGCTAAGGTTTCTAAAATATAACTATAAAGGCTTAAAAGCCTACTTAATTATAGTTTATAACGTTTTTAACTATAAAAGATATTATAGAAACTATTAAGCGGATTTTACTAGTATTTTAAAGGGATATTTAAGGATTTTTATAAGATATTCTAACTATAGTTCGACTTATTTTTAACTATAAAAGCACCTTAAAAGATATAGGATAAACTTTACCGCGATTTATAAGGGATATTTAAGGATATTTAAGGGATTTCCTTAATTATAGTTTATAGTGTTTTTAACTAAGCTTATACTTAGTTTATTAAGTAATTCTATAAGGATATTTACGGTTTATCTATATATTAATAATAGATAAAAGGATAGTATAATTAAAGATCCTTAAAATTAGCTTAAAGAACTAAGTATAAAGTAGCTAGCTATGCTTTTAAAAATAGATAAGCTTTTTACTATTTCTAAACCCTTATATATGTTTATATATAGTAATTAGTCCGGTATACCAGCCTAACTAGCGGTAATAAGTCCGTAGTATTAGCTTTAACTAGCGGTATTTAGTCCGTAGTACTAGCCTTAATTAGTAGTAATTAGTCCGCGCCTTATCCCCCTATCTTTATACTATAAGGCGTAGCACTACATACGCTTATATTATTACGCGCGCTTAAGGGGAGCTTATTTTCTATATAGACTTATAAGTTTACCTTTTTACGTAGGAATTAAACCTACGTTAAAGGAATTGCTACTATTTACTATAAAGAAATAGTGCGATAATACTATACTATTAAAAGGTTTCGCCTTAGTCTTAGTTAAGGGTCGGGATAGTAATTATCGTTTTTATACTTATATCTTATATATTAATATATAAGAAGCCGGACCGCTTATATTTTACGTTCCGTTATACTAATTCTCTTTATATAAATTGCTTTTTTATTAAATACTTTAAATAAGCCTTCTTTACGTTTAAGAGTTATAAGCCCGGATCTCTTTTACTTTGTATAAGAAAAGAATTATTTATTACAGTACTTTTATTTTATTACGCCCTTATTAGTTCATTACACCCTTTAAAAGTAAAAACGCTCTCTTTATAAAAGATTACTTATAAAAGTACCTTGATTTACGCCGCCTTATTTTCCACTTTTACTAAAAATAAGAGAATTAATAAGCTTTTAAAAGGGAACCGTCTTTAATAGCCCTTTTAACTAAGAATATTAGATTTTCCTAATATAGAAATATACTACATTCTACGGAATTTAGGATTAAATTAATCCCTTAATTACGTTAAAAAAGCCCTTTTTATAGCTTCTTTAAGAACTCTTAGTCTCTTAAAAAAATTCTTAAGCAAAGGAAATTACTAACCTTTTTATCGATAATTTAAAAACCTATAAGTTTCTTTACTTAAGGTATTAAACTAATTTATAAAGCTATAAGAACTATAAAAAGACCTTTTTTACTTTTTAGTAATATATTATAAAAAACATCGGAAATTACTATTTTACGATTATAGATATTTATAATGTTCTTACTAAGCTTTCCTTACTATTAAGACTGGTATAGCCGTCCTTATAAAATAAAGAAAAAGAAGTCTTTATAAATTTTCAAAGGATTTTATTTTTACTAAATAAAACTAACTTAGCTACTTAGATTATAAACTAGCAAAATGCCCTTATAGATATAAAAAGAACGCAGCTTTTAAAGGCATAAGGCCTACGCCTTATATAGAGCTTTTTAAAGGCTATTTTTAGCCTTAAAAGCTCTTTTACTAATTATTAGATTAACTAAATAGACGACGAAGCAAGATAAGATAAAAACGAGTAGTAGAAGACCTCTTTAAACGGCATTAAAATTTTAAAGGTTTTCGAAAGGCAATAAGCTAAAAAACTAATAAAGAAATCGAAATCTACCTCCTTTACTACTTTTTAAAGCTACTCTTTTAAAGACCTTTTTTCTTCGGCCCCTTTATTACTTTTTTGCTTTTATAAGAGATAGTATTATTATATAAACTGTTTTATTTATAACGAAAAAATATAGCTAAACGGCTAAAAACTAAATAAAGAAATTTAAAAAACGATTAACGAATTCCTTACTATCCCTCGCAATAAAGCCTTAGTTGAAAACGCCCTTTATAAAGCCGAGAAATATAAATCCGTAAATCCTTAATCGGATTATAAATCCTTAAAAACCCCGGATTTAATAGATATATTAGTATAGCCTATATCCGCAGCTAAAACGGCCCCTTATACTATGTTATAAGTACCCGCATAGACGTACTTATTAAAAAGCTTTTTTATCCTTAATTGCGGATTAAATAGGTATATTTATAACGCTTAAGACCGCTTCTTAAATTATATACCAATATAAGTCTTAACTTTAGCAGGTTTTAAAAAGTCGTAAATCCTTAGTTATAGCACAGACTTAATTCGAATTTTTACCGGATTATTTTGGTAAAATAACGTTGCTTTTATACTAACTTTTTATATAAGCATTACTTTCTTACTAAAATTATAATAAGCAAAAATCAAATAAAATCCTTAAATAAGTAGTATTTTACTATAACTTAAAAAGTTTATAAAACGTAGCTATTATATAATTAATACGTTATTTAATATAACAAAATTAAAGTAGCTTCTTTTTTACCCCGATTTCTTTTCCTTTTTTTTCTTCTTCTTCCTCTTTATTTAACTTTTTTTCTATTCCGGAGAAAAAGAAAAGACTTACTATAACTACTTCTTCCTCTTTATTTTAGCTTTAATATAAAAGACTAAGGCACTTTAACGAGTAGGCGTTGCGAACAACCTTTTTTAGTAAAGGTATATTTATTTCTACGTCTTTTACTATCCCTAACTACGAGCTCTATAAGCTTAAGAAAGCGAAAAGAATTATATTATAAGTATAAATAGCTATAAAAGCTACGAGGCCTTTTTATTAAATATTGTACGACCTCTTTTCGTTATTAGATTCTTATTATAAAAAGAAAGTTACTTTCCTTATTAAGGACGATTTTATAAACCTAATTTTCTTTTATACCCTTCTGAATTTAATATTATAAAAGCTTATTAACTACCTTACCAGCTTTAAAAGCTTTATATAGAGGCAATTTAACTTTACTATTTATAAAATTTATTAGGATAACGATAAAGCTATATAAAAGAAATACTAAGAATTTATTACGGAATAAAGGATTATTAACGAACCTTTTTCCCTTATATACTAGCTTAAAACGGCTTTATAAAGCGTGCTAAGGTAGTAATTTTTAAAAAGGCTTATACGATGCGAATTTCCTTAAATTTACTTATTACCTTTTAGCTAGAAATCTAGAAAATAGCTACTTTCCTTTATAATAAGACGTCTTAAAGGACTCCTTGAAGTCCTTAGACTTCCCCTATAGAGAAACTATAAACTTAGCTTATTAAGAATAGTAAGGGAATTTCCCCCCTTTTCCTAGATTTTTCTACTATTTATATATATCGCTATAAAGCTTACTATTAAATAATAAAGGCTGTTAAAAACACCGTAAATAGAGACCTTAAGCTTAAAGACTACGTAGAAGTCGGCTTCTTACTTAACTATGACTTTACTAATATCTATGAAATTTCTATCCCTTTTTAATAAGAGGTTTAAAGAGTATAAGACGTTACTTTTAATAAGTAGCCTTTCTTTATTAAGACGGTACGTATATAGGGCCCTATATTGATTAATAAATATATATTCTAACTATATATTATAGATTATAATAATATTATATATAACGATTTTTAAAGTACCGAAATTTAACTATAAGACGTAATAGAAATAATAGAGCTAAATCTTCTTATCAATACGCAGTTTCCGAGTTTAAATATCTCGCTAAAACTTAACGCTAAAAGTACGAAAATGTACTATTTAAAAGCGTTAAAAGAGTGCTTTCCGATATGAATCTTTTAACGAAAATATATTCCGTAATATCTTATAAATCGAGCTTTTAAGCCGCCTATTTTAAAGTATTTATTTTAATAATATAACCGATGTTCTTATAGCGGAAGATAGATTAAAAGATTAAGAGAATATAATAGAAATTTCTTATAATCTGTCTTTTGCTTTTAAACCCCCTTAAGCTTCTTAATTTATAGGGATTTATACTACGTTTACCGCCTTTTTACTACTACTTTCTTTATAGCTTCTATAAGCTATATTTAATGCTTGTTTTTAAGCTTTTTAGAAAAAAAAAGATATATAGTAGAGATTTACCGCCCCTCCCTCGATTATAGTAAAACTTCGTAATATACCGATTTGGTAAAGAATTTTAAAAGGCCGGAAAGGTAAAGTAAAAATCCTTTTTTAAAAGGAGGACCTTTTTTTTTATTATACGCCTTAAATTTAGTAGCTACTTAACCTTAACCTTTAGCTTAGAGTTTTACTTATAAATTTAATAAGCACGGATATCTACGAAACTTTCAGGCCCGCCTTTGCTTACGCGGAGACCTATAGCTTTATAATAATAAAGAAACTTATATAGCTACTTTAATAGTAAGAAATTTCTATATTCTTATAGCTATAGTAGTAAATTTTAACCTTAAGACTCGATCCCTTAATATAATTAACGTATTTACTAATATAGACCTTTATAAAAAGATCTATATTTATTTCCTAGAAAAATTTCAAATACCCGTATATATATTATAGCTAGTAAAAACCCTTTACGGACTTTAATAGTTCCTTCTTTTTTAGTAAAAAAGCTTTCTTTAACTTTTATTTCCTTATAGCTTTAATATTGCTTTAAGAAGCCTTATACCTTTACGGTAAATTCTATACTTACCTTTTTTTATTTCTACGATATTATTATTATATTTCGAAAATAAAATAAAAAAGAAGCTAAAGACTTTATATCTTATCTTAAAAAGACGTATTCCCTTACTAATAACGGCACCCTTACGTTTTCCTAGGACTACGTATTATCTAAGAGTAGCAGCTTCGAAAGCTATATATTAGCTAGTTTACTTATATTAAAAAAAGACGTAATATATATAACGTTAACCCCTTTATTTTAAAAGAGTCCCCTTTTCTTATTCTTTAGATCTTTAAAAAAATTTAGGTATTATATCTAACAAAGAGATCTACTACTACTAATCCCTTATAAGATCTATTAGTCTTTTCGTAATTTATATAAGACTAGATATCTTTAAAGCTTTAAATACCCTCGCTAAATTTATATAAAATCCCTCCCGGTAATATATATAGCTAGTAAAGTCCTTTATTTCCTACCTTTATTCCTTATGCTATTTAAGCATTAAACCTTTTAATACTATAAACCTAGAGCTATTTACTTATATAGATATAGCTTTTATTAATAACCTAAGAATAGAAAATCTAGTTAAGAATACGTTATAAGCCTTTTTAATAGACTTATCGCTTAATCTGCTAAAAAATATTATATAGTTACTACCTTTTCTATAAAGGTAGAGCTTTTAGCTCTCTTAAATATAGCAAAAGAACTTATCTCGATTCTACGCCTCTTTTTTAGTATCTCCCTTAAACTAAATATTTAAATCCCTACAAATTTCTATAATAACAAATAAACTATACGCCTCGTTATCTTAAAAGTTCTAGAAATTAAAACGGCCTTAAAGCACGTGAAAATCTATAACTAGTAGGCTACGTAGGAATTCATTTAAAATATATTTACTATTAATTTTATCCCCTTAAATTAATAAGTCGTAGACGGTCTTACTAAATTACTACTAAAATAACGCTTCCTTAAATCTTTAAAGTAGCTTCGTCTTATTAATATTATATATCTTTTCCCCTTATCTTCTTTAAACTTTAAATTAAAATAGCTATTTAAGCTATCTAGGCCTTCCCCTTTTAATAAAGCTCGACTTAAGGTAGTAAATACGCTATAACTAAAAGTAGTAGTAGCAGTAGTAGTAGTAGTAGTATAAGCCTCCTTAAGGCTTGCCTTAATTTCAGCCTCCTTAAGGCTTCCTTTGATTTTTTAGCTCTATATAGACTAAAGGCTATTTTACCTTTTAGTATACGGACTCTATATAGACTTTTTATAGACCTCTTTTTTTAATAAGAATTATTGATTATTCGTTGTTATTTATTAAACTATTTAGTATTTCCTCACTTATTTTAAATTTCTTCTTATTATATATAGGCTACTAAATAGCTACTAAAATAATAAAATAAGAGCTTTACTACCTAGTTACCTAATCCTACTTTTTATTTACAAGCTAGCTCTTTTTATATAAATTGTTCTCTTACTAAATGCCTCGAATAGGCCTTCCTTCCGTTCGAAAAATTCATTAATTCTCTTAAGGCTTATTTTTCGTTTTATCCTATTATAATAAATTAAAAAGTAATAAAAGTTATATTTACATCTAGTAACCTAAAAAGCTTAGGAGTAATATAGTTCGAAGTAATTCTTAGGGACTAAAAAGATAATAGTCTTAAAGATAGGAATTTTAAGATAAAGAATATTTTTAAGAATTTTAACAACTTCGAAAAAGCTTTATAAAAAACGTTCGGAATTATAAATAAGTAATAATTAGTAAAGCATAAATTAAGATGTCTTAAGTAAGTTATATCTTTATTAGCTTACGTAGCTTAATTTTAATTTATAAACTTTAAGCTAAATTGAAAAAATAATACTTTTATAGCTACTTTTTACGAAGGGTTTAAAAAAAGGGTTAAAGACGAAATTTACTACTTAAATAAGCTTAAATTGCTTTTAAACTCTATTAGGTTAGCGGTCTAAATAGGTAATAGGTAATATAAAGGCCGGTAATAAAAGAAATACTATTTAACTCTTAGCGGGGTTATTAAAAAAATAATAAAAAGTAAAAGCATAACTTAAACAACGTTATAAACTTAGATACTATTAAGATAAGCCCGCTAAAGCCTGCTAAAAAAGCTATTTCATACTTTTACTACTAAAAGAGAGGCTATATCGTAAGAGATTATATTAAGAAGAGGAATTCTTTTAAGAAAAACAATATACTTATTTAAGAGAAGAATGCCTTTTTAGCTTATAATCTATAATATCCTTTACTACTACTTTTTACTAAGGAGACTAAAGAAATTAGTATAAAGTTTAAAAGACTAACCTTTAGTCCGTTTAAATTAGTTTGCTTATAAAAGGTCTTTATAAAAAAGAACTTAAGATAAAGATAAAGGTAAGTTTTAACAATTAATAAAGAAATGCTTTTAAAACTAAGGATAACTATAAATATAAAACTTCTTTATAGACTATTAATAAAGATAATAAAGATACTCCTTATTTTAAAAGACCTTAAATTTAAATAAATAAACAAAGAGTCTACTTTTATAGAGAAGGATAATAATAAGCTTTATACTCTTTTTATTAAGTATCTCGATATAGTAATTACTATTAAAGATAAGGTTTATAAGTAGCTTTTTTAGACTCGATACTATAATATCGACGATATTATATATAAGTCGGATAAGTAAAAAAGCGGCGAGTTTTTTAAACTAAGAAAGTCTTATAATATACCGGCTATAATAACTAATAAGCTTATAACTAATATTAAGGTTTTTATAAAAAACTTTAAGAAGAATATTAAAGCTAATAAAGAGGAAGTTAGATTAGAAAATACTTATAACTCGATTAAAATTAAATAACTTTTACTTTTTAAGCAATAGAACAAAATAACTATTAAAAGCTTTTAGGATAGTAACTTAGCTTTATTTAATAAGATTATAAAGCTAAAAGAAGATTACGTATTTCTTTTTATATATATTCCTAATTTAAATAAAGATAAAGACGATCTTAAGAAAAAGAATAATAAGCTAGCTAATAAACTTAAAGTAGATATACAATTCTTTAAATTAGCTATTAAAAATATGTTTAAACGATATAGCGAGTATTTCGAGACAAATAATAATCTTAATAATAAGAATTGTAATTTAGAAATACTATTAAAAGTAAAGCAATTCTCGAGATATATACTTAAAAACTAGCTAAAAGCTAAATAAGAAGAAATTAACAACTAAAAGCAATGAAAATAAATCGATTATAATAAAGGTATTAATATTATTAACAAAGCAGTTAAGAACTATAAAGCTAATAAGGATTTAGTTTAAAAGTTATAAAGCAGCTTAGTTACTTAAATAGACTAATTTTATAAAAAGAATAAAGATTTACTAAGAAGTTAGTAGATAAGGTAAAAAACGAATAAGACTAAGAATAATAATGCTATTTTTTAAAATAAAGAACTTACTTACATTAAATAATAATTCTTAAAGTATAAAAATAAACTTTTTATTAAAATTAAAAGGATATCGCTATAACGTATTAGTAAATTCTATTATAATAAGTAGCTATATTTCTCTTATAACGGTAAATCGTTTAGAATTACGTTATAAAAAAAAGAGCCTTATATACTACTTTTAGTAAAAGGATTACTATTAAAGTTTAATAATAGTAAGATTATATATAAAACTAATCCACTTATATATATAATTAGGATTTATAACTTTAAAGATTCTTTTAACGTCTTAGCTATTAGCAAAAATATTATAATAAGACTACTCTTTTATAGAAACATAATCCTATATATAATTAAGATAATAGCCTTTTAAGGTTAAAAGATAATACTTTAAATATCCCTTTTTATAGTTTAATAAAAGATAAACCTAAAACAAAACCTTAAAATAATTTAAATATAATAATATTAAATTAAACCTATATAAGAAATATTAGTAACAATAATAATAAAGTGGCATATATAGTAGTAAATATCTTAATAGATATTATAACGAAAAAGGATAAAATAACTAATATAAAAAATAATAATATAACTATAATTAGTATACTATAAGC
The DNA here is from genome assembly GCA_027405785.1 of Ophiocordyceps robertsii. Lineage (NCBI taxonomy): Eukaryota > Fungi > Ascomycota > Sordariomycetes > Hypocreales > Ophiocordycipitaceae > Ophiocordyceps > Ophiocordyceps robertsii. The sequence goes on from JAPEBW010000208.1 coordinate 22,790, forward strand.
GAATATAATACTAAACCTTAGTAAAAATACTAAAAGCCCCGGAGATAATTATAAAGCTACTTATAATTTATTAAAAGAAAATCTATTAAATAACGTAAAGGGTATTAAGTAGTACTACCTTAAGAATAAAAATAAGATTAAGAAACGGAATAAAAGAAAAAGACGAGATAGTTTATATAAAGGCTTATAGTATTTAGAAGGTACTATTAATTTTAAGCACTTTTAAAGCGAAGATAGTATATAAGACGGCTAGAAGTAGTATTTACTAAAAATACCTTATAGATTATTATTTAAAGATCCTTAGAAATCTACTAAAAAGATTTTTTAATATATTTACGCCGCTACTTAAACATACGCTATTACTAAAAGGTAGTTATACTTATAATATTAAGTGAAAAAAGGCTTTAAGCTTAAATTCTATAAGATATATAACTTAAATAAAAGGTATTTAAAGTTATTAAATAAATATATTAATTAAAACCTTTAAAAAGGTTATATAAAAAGTCTAAATTAGAATAAAAAGCCCTTATATTATTTACTTAAAGAAATAGTAAAAATAAAGGAAAAGTATAACTTTATAGCGATTTTAAAAATAATAATAATAATATAACAAAAGACTAAACTTTATTACCTCCTATAAGTAAAATAAGAGATAAATTAGTAAATAAGTAGTAGTATATAAAAGTTAACCTTAAATATACTTATAGCTAAATACGTATTAAAGAAAAAGACGAATTTTAAATAGCCTTAAAATCGTAATATAGAACATATAAATTTTAAGTTTTACTTATAAGACTAATTAATATATTAACAACCTTTTAAAAGAGAATAAATAGTGAATTAAATTCTTATTTAAACCGTTTTTACACGGCGTATTAAGATAATATTATTATAAACTTTAATACGCTAAAGTTATACTATAAAAAAGTCAATATAGTGTTAAAAGTATTAAAAAAAGCTAGCGTATATATTTTACCGGAAACTTATAGCGTTTATATATAAAAAAAAGAACTTTTAAGGTATATTATTACTCCTTTTTATATAAAAATAAACCCTTTAAAGAATTTCATAATTAAAGATTAACTAATTCTTATAAATATTAAAGAAATTAAAAGCTTTATAAGATATATAAATTATTTTAAGAAGTTTATATTAGACTTTTTTAAGATAATTATACCGATTCTATTAGTATTGAAAAAGGCAAAAATAGACCTTTTTAAGTAAAACTTAAAAGCAAACGAAGCCTAAAAAAAGATTTAAGGATTACTTATTAAAAAACCTATATTAAATACCTATAATATAAAGAAGCTATTAAAGTTAAAAACGGATATTTTTAATTTTATATTTAGCGCTTAGTTAACTTAGCGCAATAAAAATAATATTCTTAAGACTAAAAGTATAAATAAAAGGAAGTACTAAGGTATAAGAGGGAAAAAGGTAGCGAGAAGAGCGAATTCGAATTACTTAAAGGTCTAAGTTCTAGCTAAGAAGAAAAGAGGAAAAGAGAGTCTTTTATAGGCGTAGAAAGGTATTAGCCAGAGTATTATTATGCCGTTTCGGCGTATTATACTTATTCCGGTCCGCCGGATTATTATTATTTCTCTCCGGGCTGTAAAGTAGACTTTTCCGCTTATTCTTTACTAGTACTAAGTTTATATCCGTCTTCCGTTAGCGTATAAGAAGCTATTAAACTCTAGTAAAATATAGCATATATAATATATTAGCTAGAGTATATCTTAGAATTTAATAAGACATTGATTTACTATCGAGATAAGCTAATTTTAGGACTTTACTCCTTTACTACCTCTCTTAAAAGTAATATTTATATATCTTTTATTATATATAAAACCTAACCTTATAAATTTTAGTCAGATATAGTAGAACGTATATATTATAATATAGCTTCTTTATATAATAGGAAAACTTTAAAAAAGAGAAAAACCTATTATTATTTTATAAAACCTTAGTTAAAAAGAAAAAGTATTTATATAAGAAACACCTCTTATATATATATAAAAAAAGAAAACCTTTATATAGTAGAACCTTTAATATAAAAGGGACAGACTATAGTTATAGTTATATAAATAGTAAAAACCTTTTATAGTAAAGGAAAACTATTTATATATATATATATAATGTAAAAAACCTTTTAAAGTAAAGGAACAAATCTTATTATAATATAAAGAAAACCTTTTATATATAAGGAAAAAGTATTTATTATAAATTAAAAGCTTAAAAAGTACTAAGAAAGCGAAAAACCCTCTTATAATAAGAACTAAAGTATTTATAATAATAAAGCTTTTAATATATTTATTATTATTGTTTTTATTATTATAACGTTCTTATATAGTCTATCTCTAAGATTTATTATAATATATTTATACCTCTTTTATAGTTATTGCCTATTTATTTTATTTTATAAAGAAACGACTTTATATATATATATTATTTTATATACTACATTTAGTTAAAAGGGATAGTAAAAAAAGGATAGGCTATTAAGGCTTTTTTATACTTTCCTATATATATTTAATATTCTTTTATTATTTCTAGAAAAATATTTAATATACTCTCGTTTTATATATCTTTTTAATCTTTTTTAAAAGTATAAAGCCTTTTATATTTTACTACGGAGAAACAGTGCGATAATACCGCACTGCTAAAAGGTCTCGCCCCGGCCTTAGTTAAGGGTCGGGACGTTAATTATCGTCTATATGCTTGCATCTCACATACCGACATATAAGTAGCCGGAGCGCTTATATCTCACGTTCCGTAACAATTACCGCCTCGAAAGGAAAGACGATAACGTCCTCGTTATGTATAAGACGGGACCTCCCCGGTTTATTAAGCCGGTGGCTAGAAGCTGCGCACGCTTACATTATCACGCGCGCCCGGGGGGAGCCTTATTTCCGTACGGACTTATAGGTCTACTTTCTCGCGCGGGGATCGAACCTACGCTAAAGGAATTGCTACTATTTGCTACGGAGAAACAGTGCGATAATACCGCACTGCTAAAAGGTCTCGCCCCGGCCCTAGTAAGGGGTCGGGACGTTAATTATCGTCTATATGCTTGCATCTCATATACCGACATACGAGTGGCCGGAGCGCTTATATCTCACGTTCCGTAATATATTTCTTTTAAATATATTTAAAAGCAAAGTATTACTTAAAAATTATAGTTTAAGATTTACTTTCTATATAAAGTATTTATAATTATAACTTATTTATAAGATCCTTTTATTTTATTTTTTTTCTTTTTTATTTATAAAGAGTAAGATATTTTATAAAAAGAGCTTTAGCTAGCGTTTCTATAATATATAGTTTAAGTAAAAGATATAGTTATAAAGATCTTTTTATAAGTCTTATTAATATACTTATAGGATATTATATTAACTACTTATATATTATGTTTTTTTAAAGTAAATGTATTTATTAAAAGTATATTTATAAAGTAGTTTTGTTATAAATAATTTATTATATAAGTAAAGGAATATAAAGAGAGTATATATATATAAAGTATTTTTCTTCTTTTTATAGCTTCTTTAAAAGAGTATTATAAATATAAAAGTATAGTATATAAAAGGTATATTATATTTTAGCCTCTTTAAAAGAATATTATATAGTATATATAAAGAGAGTATAAAGAATAAGTATTTTCCTTTATTTTATAGCCTCTTTAAAAGCTTATCTTTATAGTTTATATAAGAGAGTATTAATATAGTTTTTTTATTAAAAAGAACTTAAGTTATTTATAGTTATATATAGTTATATTATAATAAAAAGAAAAGTTATATTCTTTATATATAGTAAGTTAAAGTTTTACTATTTATATAGTATTTATATATTAATTTATTTATAGTTAGCTTATAATATTTATAAAAAGGTTATAAAATTATAGTAGTATAATAATATTATAGTATAGTTATAATAGTACTTAAAATATATAGTACTATTTTATATAAGTATTTTTAAAGCTTTAAAGCTAAAAGTATATTTTATAATTTTAGTATTATACCTATACTAAGATTTACTTTATAGTAATGTTTTATATTTAGTATATTAATACTACGTTTATTTTTTAGTTATAGTATTACTTTATATAATAATACTTTATAATATCTTTATTTTCTAGTTATAATAATATCTTATATTACGGTTTATAGTTTATATTAGTATTTTATACTTAGTTTATTTTATTATAGTACTTTCTATTTTAAGTTATTATATAGTTATAATTTTACTTTTTATAATAATACTTTATAATATCTTTTTTTTATAGTTATAGTAATATTCTATACTATATTTTCATTATAGATTATAATAGTATTTTATACTAAGTTTATTTTATAGTAGTACTTTATATTTTAAAGTTAATTTATAGCAATAATATTACTTATATAATAATACTTTATTATGTATTTATTTTATTATTATAATAGTATCTTATATTATATTTATTTTATAGCTTATACTAGTATTTTATACTAGTATAATAAGTTTACTTTATAGTAGTTTATAGTTATAATAGTATTTTCAAGCTTATAAAGCTTTTAGTATATAATAGTTCTAATTTATTTAATCGTACTTATATTAAGGTTATAGCATAGTATATTTATAATATATTTAAGTATTATACTAAAAAGTATATATATAATGATATTTATATTTAATAGTTTTATATATACCCTTTTTATATATAAAAAGCATAAAGGTATATTTATATTATTTAGCATATAAAAGTAAAATATATTTATAGTTATCTTTATATTATAATTATATATCTATATTTTATATTTATTCTTAAAACTATATTATTTTTATACTATTTAATTTAGTATATATATTATATTAATGTTTATTTTTATATTTTTGTTTTTATCTATATTAATATTTATATAGATATAAACAATGTTCTTATAAAATATAAGCATACTTATAGTATATTTATATATTCTTATAAACAGTATAAGACTTTTTCCGATTTATACTTATAAGCGGGGAGATATAGTAAATAATAGCGCTTTTTATTTTATTTGCTTTTTATACTTATTTATATAAGCAGTATATATATTTATTGAGGGTTTAACGCAGCTTATATAGAAGCCGGGCTTATAACTACTAAGAGTATTAAACGGAGGAGGCACTAAGGCATAAGAGAGAAAAAGGTAAAGAGAAAAGCGAATTCGAATTGCTTAAAGGTTTAAGTTCTAGCTAGGAAGAAGAGAGGGTAAAAGGGTCTTTTATAGGCGTAGAGAGGTGTTGGCCGGATTATTATTATGCCGTTCCGGCGTATTATAGTTATTCCGGTCCGCCGGACTATTATTATTTCTCTCCGGGATGTAAAGTAGACCTTTCCGCTTATTCTTTACTAATACTAATTTCATATTCGCCTTCTATTAGCGTATAAGAAGAAAATAAATTCCTATAGAGTATTGCGTATATATTATAGTAGCTAGGGTATATCATAAAATTTAGTAAGATATTTATTTACTATCGAGATAAGCTAGTATTAGGATTTTACTCTTTTACGTAAAATCCTAATACTAGCTTATCTTAAGAGTAAATAAATATCTTACTAAATTCTATACTATACCCTAGCTAATATATCCTATTAGCAATATTGTACTAGAATTTAATAAGATATTTATTTACTATCGAGATAAGCTAGTATTAGGATTTTACTTCTTTACTTTAAGCTTATCGCGTTTTATTTAAAGAAGCGAGTAAGTATAGAGATTTATTACCTTATTTATAATAAAGAATTCTTAGTAATTATCTATACTTTTAAAGAATTTCGATACTATATCTTAAGGAATAAATATAAACTTAAGGTTTATATAGATTATAAAAATGTTATTTCTTTTACTATAATATAGTTATTATATACTAAGAAAACAAGATAAGCTAAATTTCTTTTAGAATTTAATTATAAGGTTATTTATAAAACAGGTCTTAAGAATAACTAAGCTTATATAATTAGCTAATAACTAGACTTTAACAATATAAAAGAGCTTATATAAAGACCTTATTATTTTCAAAATAATAATAGTAATTAAAAGTTAAAGATATTATATATACTATTTAACGTATAAAGAGATCTTAATACTTAAAAATTACTTAAGAATTCTTATAAGAACCTAGATAAGAAAAGATATAAGAATCTTAAGTAAAAAGAAAAAATAGCGTTTAAAAACAATAAGCAATTCCTTACCTTAAAAACTAAGATAATAATTATAATAGATTTTTATTTATATTCTTTATATAGATATTAAAGGTATAATAAAATCATATAATAAAATTCAAAACTATTATAATATATATAATCTTAATAAGAAAATCTAAAGAGTTATTAAGTTATATAGTATATATAATAAAAGCAAAGCTATATAATATAAGCTTTATAGTAACTTAAATTCTTTAGAAGTTCTTTTAAGACTTTTAAACTTTGTAGCTTTAAACTTTATTATAAAACTACTAAAGTCTATAAATCTTATAATAAATATAAAATATTAATTTATTTTAATTATAGTTCATTGCTTAATAAGGTATAGCTCTTTTATTTTAATAATAAAGCTAAAAACGTAGAAAAAGTATCTTTTACTTTTATAAGATATATAATAGCTAATTAAGAACTTTTAATTTAAATTATTTTAAATAAGAATTAAAAATTTATTTCGAATTTTTAGCAACGTTTAATATAAGCATTAAGTATAAAATATAAATTAGCTATTACTTTTTACCTTATTATAAACGGAATAATAAAACGATAAAATTAAATGCTTAAGTAATACATTTAAAGCTATATAAATTATTAATAAGATAATTAGTTTTTTAATTACTTATAGTATAATTAGCATATAATACCTTATATTTTAAACTTATTAAAAATACTTCGGTATTTATAAATTATAGCTTTATAGTTAAAACTTATAAGTCTTTTTTACTAAAAGAAGTTATAGCTAAGAAAACTATTTTCAACTCTAAGTAGTTAATTAGCTTATACGGATTTATAAAATGAAAATTAAAATACATTACTTAAAGAATATTATATTATTATAATAAGAAGTAATTTTTAAAACCTTCTTTATCTAAAGGCGATAAAGTATATCTTTTAATAAAATATCTTAAGATTAATAAACTTTATAAGTCTTTAGATTATAAAAGGATAAGACCTTTTAAAGTTAAAAAAAAATAAGAAAAGTTAATTAAAAGTTAAAACTTTTAACTAGTCTACCTATTTACCTTATTTTATATATATATATTTTAAAGCTAACCTAACAAAAAGCTTAAGTAATAAAAGAACTAAACATAAAGAGAGTTAAAAAAAAGCGAATATATAGTAAAAGCTATACTTACTAAGAAAATAGAGAATTAAATATACTTTTATTTAGTTAAGTAAAAGGATTATCTTAATTCGGAAAATACTTAAGAACCTATAAAGCACTTAAAAAAATACTTTAAGAAAAGTTTAGGATTTTAATTCAAAAACCTATTAAGAGAAAGTAGTAGCTTTTTTAAGCTAGGATTTCTTTACTATATTTAGATAGTAAAAGTAAAAAGAAATATAAGAAGGAAGAAACTATATAATTAAGCTTATATAACTTAGTATATATTCTCTTTAAGATACGATTTTCTTTATTTAAAAAGGATTTATTAAGGATATAATTAGGATTTTCTTAAAAGAATTCCTAAGGTTATTTTCTTTAAAGGAGGATTTCTTTAATTATCTTATTATTTTATTAAAGGTTAGAAAGAACCTTAAAAATAGGAACATTTATTATTATAACTTTTTAAAGACTTTATAAGAGGGAATATATAACGGAAACCTTATTCTATTAATAATCCTAAGTACTAGAGGTATTAATATTAAGTAAAGTAAATACCGCTAAATATAAAGAGGTAATTAGTAAAGTAAATACTACTTATTATAAGTTATAACTATTAAAGTAAATACTAATAGTTATATAAAAAGATAATATAGCTTAATAGTTAAAAACGGCTAGTATTAGCTATAAGCGGTATAAGTTAAATACGCTTATAATTAGCTTAAGTTAGCTTTAGCTAGTAATAAGATTAGTATTAAATAAATCGACTAATACTTTTTATAATCGACTAATACCTTATATTATTAATTAATACCTTATATAATTAACTAATACTTAATAAAAAAGTAAAGTAAGAGTCTTTCTTTTAAAAGAGGATAAAAATTTATAAAAGGTTTTAAGATACGAATATTTAGTCTTATAAGCTAGTTATAAGTAATAAAGCGTATATTACTTATTACTACTAATAAAGATAGTATAAGCTATTTCTATTAGCTAAAAAAGTAGTTTAATAACTTTATAAGTTATATAAGGTATAAGTTATAAATTAGTATATAAAAGCATATAAAAGTATATAAAAGAAAAGTCTTTTAATAGCCTTAAAAAGGTATAAAAAGAGGTTTTTTCACTTTTTTCATTTTTAGCTAGTATTAACCTAAGAAATCTATATAATAAGATACTTTTACTTTATTTAGTTTAAAAGTATATACTAAGTCTTCTTTTTCTTTTTAACTATAATCTATTAACTTTATAAATTATTTAAAAGTATTACTTTTAGTAAGAAATTCGTATTCTTATAATAAGGTATATTAGCAGCTTTTAATAACTAACAATGTATTATAAAGAAGAGGAGATATATAGCGATGAAAAAGAAGTTAAAACTTTTAAAGTTATATAAAAAAACACTATTAAATTTAGTATAATTACGTTTTTAGCTAAAAAGGTATATTTATATTTATTAATTTAAGTATTATAAGTTTAGGCCTAAGTGATAAATAAGGATACTAACTATTTTAGGTGCTATATAGATAATATATAATAGTATTTATACTTATAGATATTTTTATTTATACTTCCGCTTTATTTTAAAAATATATACTAGCGCTAGCTTACCGCCCTTATTTATACTACTTATATAGAGTAAGTACTTATACTTTTTAAATGCTTACGCCTATACATATACTTAGCTTATATATATATCTATCTTTACTTCCTTATATATATATAATATACTTTTAAATCTTTTATTTAAGAGTTTTACTTATATATAAATATTTATAAAAGCGCTTATAGCTTTACTTAAAATATTAATAGTAGTAGTATAGCTATACTATTAATAGTCTTACTAAGTATTATTAAAAGTATTAAAAGCGTATGTTGTAAGAATACTAATCTTTTATTAAAATAAGTATCCTTATATAATTTATCTAGTTTATAATTTATAGTTAAAGAGGGAGAAGAAGACTTAGTACTAATTACTAAACTAAATAAGGTAAAGGTATTTTTTTAGGGATTTCTTAAATTAAAACTAGCTAAAAAAGAAATAAAAAAATTAAGGGAAAAAGGAGGAAAGACCTTCTTTTATACTTTTATAAGGCTATTAAAAGGCTTTCCTTTTATATACTTTTATATGCTTTTATATACTAATTTATAACTTATACCTCGTATAACTTATAAGGTTATTAAACTACTTTTTAAGCTAATAAAAATACTTTATACTATCTTTATTACTAATTATAAGTAATATACGCTTTATTACTTACGACTAGCTTATAAGACTAAATATCTTTATCTTAAAACCTTTTATAAGATTTTATCTTTTTTTAAAAAGAGGCCTTTTACCTTAACTTTATATAAGGTATTAGTTGATTATATAAGGTATTAGTTAGTTTATTTAATACTAATCCCGTTGCTAGTTAAAGCTAACTTAAGCCGATTATAAGCGTATTTAACTTATTCTACTTATAGCTAATACTAAATATCTTTAACCGTTAAGTTATATTATCCCTTCTTATAACTACCGGTATCTACTTTAATAATTATAGTTTATAATTAGCAGTATTTATTTTACTAGTTACTACTTTATATTTCGCGGTATTTACTTTACTAAATATTAGTGCTTTTAGTACTTAGGATTATTAACGGAATAAGGTTTCTATTATATACTCCCCTTTTTAAAATCTTTTTAAATTTAAAAAGATAAACGTTCTATTCTTTACAGTTCTTCTTAATTATAAAAAGCTAAATAATATAATTAAAGAAATCTTACTTTAAAAAGAGTTACCCTAAGAATTCTTTAAAGAAAATCTAAATTATATATTTTACGGATCTTTAAAGAAAATCTAAATTATATATTTTACGGATCTTTTTAAAAATAAAAAAAAACCTATCCTAAAAAAGATATATAATAAGTTATATAGACTTAACTATAAGGTTTTTTTCTTTATTAGATTTTATTTTACTTTTACTATTTTTAGATAGTAAAGAAATCCTAGCTTAAAATAGCTAATATTTTTACTTAAAGGTTTTATTAATTAAAATCCTTAACTTTTCTTAAAGCATTTCTTAAGTGCTTTATAAGTTCTTAGGTATTGTCTAAACTAATATAATCTTTTTACTTTACTAAATAAAAGCATTCTTAAATTTTTATCTTTTTAGCGAGTATAGCTTTTACTATATATTTACTCTCTTTAACTTTCTTTAAGTTTAGCTCTTTTATTACCTTAGCTTCTTATAAAAGAGGCTTTAGTAAGGATTTATAAAAAATAAGGTAAATAAGTAAACTAATTAAAAGTTCTAACTTATAGTTAACTTTTCCTATTTTCCTTATAACTTAAAAAGGTCTTATCTTCTTAAAATTTAAAAACTTATTAAGTTTCTTAGTTTTAAGATTCTTTACTAAAAGATATACTTTATCGCCTTAAAATAAAAAAGGTTTTAAGGACTACTTCTTATTATAATAATATAGTATTCTTTTAGTAATATATTTTCATTATATTTTTCTAAATCTATATAAGCTAATTTACTACTTAAAGCTTAATATAGCTTTTTTAGCTATAACTTCTTTAAGTAAAAATAACGTATAAGCTTTTAGTAAAAAGCAATTATTTGCGAATACTAAAGTATTCTTAATAGGCTTAAAAAGAGGTATTATATGCTAACTATACTATAAGCAATTTAAAATGCTAATTATTTTATTAATACTTTATATAACTTTTAAAGTATTACTTAAGTGTTTAATTTAATCGTTTTATAAATCCGTTTATAATAAGGTAAAAAGAAGTAAATAATTTATACTTTATACTTAAAGCTTATATAAAACCTTATTAAGAATTCGATATAAACTTTTAATTTTTATCCGAAATAATCGAACTTAAAAGTCCTTAATTAGCTATAATATATCTTATAAAAGTATAAGATAACTTCTTTATATATATAGCTTTATATATAAAAACAAAATAGGTATACTTTATAAAACGATTTATTATAATTAAAATAGAATTCTATTTTATATTAATTATAGGATTTATAGACTTTAGTAGTTTTATAATAAAGTTTAAGGCTATAAAGTCTTAAGGTCTTAAAAGAACTTATAGAGGAATTAAGTTACTATAAGATTTATATTATATAGCTTTACTCTTATTATATATATTATATAACTTAATAACTCCTTAAAGTTTCTTAAAAAGGTTATAAGTATTATAATAGTTTTTAACTCTATTATATAATTTCTTAATACCTTAATATTTATATAAAGGGTAAAAATAAAAATCCGTTATAACTATTTTCTTAGTTTTTAAAGTAAAGAATAGCTTATTCTTATAGAACGCTATTTCTTGCCTTTTACTTAAGGTTTTTATATCTTTTCTTAACTAACTTTTTATAAGAATTCCTAAGTAATTTTAAAGTAATAAGATCTCCTTATAAATTAAATAGTATATATAACGTCTTTAACTTAAAATTACTATTATTATTAAAAATAATAAAGTCTTTTTATAAGGCTCTTTTTTATCGTTAAGGTCCGGTTACTTGCTAATTATATTAGCTTAGGTATTTTTAAAACCTTTCTTATAAATAATTTTATAATTAAATTTAAAAAGAAAATTGAGCTTATTTTATTTACTTAGTATTTAACTATTACGTTATAGTAAAGTAATTAATATGTTTATAATCTATTTAAACCTAAAGTTTATATTTATTTTATAGATATAGTATTAAAATTTCTTTAAAGTATATATAATTACTAAGACTTCTTTATAATAAATAAGGTAATAAATCGTTATACTTACTACCTTTTTTAAATAAAACGTTATAAGCTTAAGAATATTATTTTTATCGCGCTAGCTTTACTACGCGCTTAATATAAAATTCAAAGTATCAATTTTTAACTTTAACGGCTTCTTTATATTAAAAGTATTTAATATAAGTTCTTTAATTAGTAGTTCTTAAATTCTTTTAAAAGCTTTATTAGCTTTTAAGTTTTACTTAAAAAGGTCGGTTTTAGCTTTTTTTAATACTTATAAGATCGATATAACTATCTTAAAAAAGTGTAATATAAACTTCTTATAATAATTTATATATCCTATAAAGCTTAAAATTTCCTTAATATTTTTAAGAATTAGCTAATCTTTAATTATAAAAATCTTTTAAAGGTTTACCCTTATAAAAAAAGGAGTAATTATATACCTTAAAATATTTACTTTTTATATATAAAAGCTATATTTCTTTAATAAGATATATAAGCTAGCTCTCCTTTATGCTTTTAGCTTTATATTAATATCTTTATAGTATTGCTTTAGCGTATTAAAGTATGTAATAATCTTATCTAAATAAACTATATAAAAACAGTCTAAATAAGGATTTAACATACTATTAAATCTCTCTTAAAAGGTTATTAGTATATTAGTTAATTTTAAAAGTATAACTTAAAATTCGTAAAGTTTATATTATATTTTAAAGAGTATTTGAAATTCTTTTCTTTTTTTAATACGTATTTAGCTATAAGCAAATTTAAAGTTAACTTTTATATATTACTACTTTTTAGCTAATCTGTCTCTTATTTTTCTTATAAGAGGTAATAAAGTCCGGTGTTTTATTATATTGTTATTTATTTCTTTAAAATCGATATAAATTCGATTTTCTTCTTTATCCTTACTATTTCTTTAAGTAAATAGTATAAGAGCTTTATATTTTACTTTTAACTTTTTAATATAACCTTTTTATAGGTCTTCGTTAATATATTTATTTAATAACTTTTAATCCTTTTTATTTAAGTTATATATCTTATAAAATCTAAGCTTAAAGCCTCTTTTTAACTTACTATCGTAATCTTAACTAAATATTAGTACTAGCCTAACTTTGATTAGCGGCCTAAATATATTGAAATATCTCTTTAGTATATTTTTAAGTATTTTTAAATAACGATCTTTAAGGTGTTTTAAGTTAATAGTACCTTTTAGCTGTCTTATATATTATATTTACTCTTTAAGGTGCTTTTTATTAATAGTACCTTTTAAATCTTTCGAGCTTTTATATTAATTATCTTATTTTGTTCTCTTATTTTATTTCTTAATCTTATTTTTCTTCTAAAAGTATTGCTACTTAATATCCTTAAAGGTATTTAATGGATTTTCTCTTAATATATTATAAGTAGCTTTATAATTATCCTTAAGGCTTTTAATATCCTTATTTAAGTTCGGCGTTCTTTTCGCGTATATTATACTAATTATAAACATATTATCTTTTAACATACTATGTTATCTTATCGTTATTCGTTATAATATCTAATAATATAATACTAATATCTATATAGGCTGCTTTATTATTATTGTTACTAATATTCCCTATATATTTATTGTTAAGGATTACTATATTTAAATTATTTAACAGTTTTATTTTAGGTTTGTCTTTTATTAAACTGTATAAAGGGATCTTTAAAGTATTATCTTAAAACCTTAAAAGGCCTTTATCTTAATATATTATAGGATTATGTTTTTATAAAAAGAGTAGTCTTATTATAATATTATAGCTAATAGCTAAGACGTTAACGGAATCTTTAAAGTTATAAATCCCGATTATATATATAAAAGGATTAGTTTTATATATAATCTTACTATTATTATACTTAAAGGGTAATCCTTTTACCTAAAGTGGTATATAAGGCTCTTATCTTTAAAACGTAATTTTAAACGATTTACCGTTATAAGAGAAATATAGCTACTTATTATACTATAATCTATTAATACGTTATAGCGATATCCTTTTATTTTTTTAAAAAAGTTATTCTTATACTTTAAGAATTATTACTTAATATAAGTAAGTTCTTTATCCTTAGAAATAGCCTTATTATTCCTAAGCTTATTAGCCTTTTGCCTTTTTTACTAACCTTTTAGTAAATCTTAATTCTTTTTACGGAATTAGTTTATCTAAGTAACTAAGCCGCTTAATAGCTTTAAAAACTAAATCCTTACTAGTTTTATAGTTTTTAACTGCTTTACTAATAATATTAATACCTTCGCTGCGATTTATTTCTTTTTATCGCTTTTAATTATAAATCTTTTCTTTTAAGCTTTTAGCTAGCTTTTAAGCATACTATTCGAAAATTGCTCGGCCTTATATAGCATTTTTAAATTATTAACCTTATTACGAAGATTATAATTTATCTTACATTATTCGCTATATTATTTTAACATATCTTAAATAGCTAGTTTAAGGAATTTTCTATCCTTTTTAAGCTTATTAACTAGCTCGTCGTGTTTTTTTCTTAAGATCGTGTTTATCTTTAATTAAGTTAGTAATATATATAAAAAGAGATATATAGTCTTCTTTTAGCTTTATAAATTTAGTTATTAAAGCTAAGTTACGATCTTAAAAGTTTTTAATCGTTTTTTCGTTATATTACTTAAAGAGTAAAAGTTATTTAATCTTAATCCGGTTATTAGTGTTTTCTTTTATAAGTTCCTCTTAACTAGCTTTAATATCCTTCTTAAGCCTTAGTATTAGTTATAAGCTTTTTAGTTGCTATAGCGCGTTTATTATTAGTTTTTCTTAGTTTAAGAAACTAGCCGCATTTTTACGTATCTAACTTATATATAAAGTAATTATTATTATAGTATTTAGTTTAAAATAGCTACTTATAAGCCTTATCCTTAATAGTAATAATTATATTAAGATACTTAATAAAAAAAGTATAAGGTTTATTATTATCTTCTTTTATAAAAGTAGGCTCTTTATTTATTTTATTAAATTTAAAGTCCTTTAAATTATAGCTTTCTTCTATATTTAAAGGTATAACGTTTATATTAAAATAAGGAGTATTTTCGGCGTTATTATTAATAGTTTATAGGGAGGTTTTATACTTATAATTATCCTTAGTCTTTAAAGCATTTTTATACTAATTATCTAAGCTTTTAGGTTTTTTTTTATTTTAAGTTCTTCTTCGTAAAAACCTTTAATAGGCGAACTAGTTTTAAACGGATTTAGGTTTAGTTTAATAAGATTTATATTTATTTTTATATTCTCGGTAAAAAGTTATAGTAAAGTATATCGCGGATTGTAAGCTAAAAGAGCATTATTCTCTCGAATAAGCATATTCTTTCCTTTAAAGAAATTTCTTTTCTTAATATAATCTTTTATAATATAGCCTTTTTTCTTGCAACTAAAGTATTAAATAGCTTTTCTTTTAGCAGGCTTTAGCAGGCTCGCTTTAAGGGTATCTAAGTTTATTATATTACTTAAGTCGCGCTTTTACTTTTTACTTGTTTAATAACCCTGCTTAAGGTTAAACGGTGCTTTTTTACTACTAGCGTTTATACTACTTATTATCTATTTAGACTGCTAAACTAATATAGTCTAAAAGCGTCTTTAGCTTGTTAAAGCAATAAATTTTGTCTTTAACTTCTTCTTTAAGACCTTTATTAAAAGTCGCTATAAAAGTATCGTTTTTTTATTCTAGCTTAAAAGTTATTTATTAAAATCGCGCTATATAAGCTAATAAAAACATAATTTACTTAAGGCTTTTTAATTTATACTTTACTAATTATTGCTTATTTATAATTCCGAACGTTTTTTGTAGAGCCTTTTTAAAGTTATAGAAATTCTTAAAAATATTCTTTATCTTAAAATTTATATCTTTAAGACTATTATCTATATAGTCCCTAAAAATCGGTTTAAACTATATAACTACTAAGCCTTATTAGTAACTTAATATAAATATAACTTTTACTACTTCTTAGTTTATTATAGTAAGATAAAACTAGAAATAAGCTTTAAAAGAAAAAGAAATGTTTTATACCTAAGCTAATTTTTTAGTATAAGGTTTAAGAGCTTTAATCTTTAAAATAAAACTCCTATTTATAAAGCTTATAAAGGGATAAGAAGGCTTTAAAGATCTTAAATTAGCTTATAGCTTACTAGTTAGCTATAGTATTATTATAGTAAATAGTTCTTCTTTTATTTATTATAATTTAATAAATATAATAATTATAAATATCTTTCTTTTTTACTTAATATCTTTAAGAATTTACAAAGTATATAATACTAAGTATGTTTTTAAAATTTATAAGTTATAAACTATACTATAAGCTAGTTTTATATTATAAGAATACTAATCTTTAATTAAAATAAGTATCCTTAGATAATTTATTAAGTTTATAATTTATAGTTAAAAAAGGAGAAGAAGACTTAGTGCTAGTTACTAAACTAAAGAAATTAAAGGTATCTTATTATGCGGATTTCTTAGGTTAAAACTAGCTAAAAAAAAGAAAAACTCTTTTTATACCCTTTTAAAGCTATTAAAAGACTTTCTTTTTATATACCTTAATATACTTTTATATTTTAATTTATAACTTATACTTTATATAAATTATTAAGTTAATAAACTACTTTTTAAGCTAATAAAAATAGCTTACACTATCTTTACTACTAGTTATAAGTAATATACGCTTTATTACTTATAACTAGCTTATAAGATTTAATATTCTTATTTTAAAACTTTTTATAAGATTTTATTCCTTTTTAAAGGGAGGCTTTTTACTTTAGCTTTATATAAAGCATTAGTCGATTATATAAAGTATTAGTTAATTTATTAAATATTAATCTTATTATTAACTAAAGCTAATTTAAGCCGATTATAAGCGTATTTAACTTATACTACTTATAGCTAATACTAGCCGTCTTTAACTATTAAGGTATTTTATCTATCTTTATAACTATTAGTATTTACTTTCATAGTTATAACTTATAACTAGCCGTATTTACTTTACTAGCTATTTTTTTATATTTATTAGTATTAACTTTACTAAATACTAGTACTTTTAATACTTAGGATTACTAATAAAATAAAGTTTTTATTATAGCGTGCTTATAACTTTACTAAATATATTAATGAAAAACTTAAATTAATCAATAAGCTATATTTTATATTTATTATTAAAGCTTTAAAAATATATTTTAAGCAAATTAGGCTAAATAAAAAGCGCTATAAATCAGCTATATATATAAGCTATATATTTAAGTTATATATATTAGCTATTACGGAATTTAAGCAGCTATGCTTAAACTCCTTACTTTACTTTTAAGGAGCCTTATAAAACCCCGCGGTAAAACGCTTAAAGCACGCATTATAAAGGCTTGCTTAAAGAGACGCGATAAGTATTTTTAAATAAACCCCGCTAAGGCTTTTAAAATATAACTATAAATACTTAAGAGCTTATCTAACTATAGTTTACGACGTTTTTAACTATAAAAAACACTATAAAAGCTACTAAAAAGATTTTATTAGTATTTATAAGGGATATTTAAGGATTTCCGCAAGATATTTTATATTATAGAATTTAAACACCTACGCTTAAACTCCTTACTTTCCTTATAAGGAGCCTTACGGAACCCCGCGATAAGAGCACTTAAAGCATATACTATAAAAGCTTGCTTAAAGATATACAATAAGCATTATTAATTAAACCCCGCTAAGGTTTTTAAGATATAACTATAAAGGCTTAAGAGCTTATTTAACTATAGTTTATAATATTTTTAACTATAAAAAACACTATAAAAACTACTAAGCAGATTCCGCTAGTATCTTTAAGGGATATTTAAGGATTTCCGCGGGATATCTTAACTATAGTATAACTTATTTTTAACTATAAAAGCCCCTTAAAAGATATAAAATAAACTTTACCGCGATTCTTAAGGGATATTAAAGGGGTATTTTAAGGATTTCCTTAATTATAGTTTATAGTATTTTTAACTAAGCTTATACTTAGTTTATTAAGTTATTTTATAAGGACATTTATAGTTTATCTACGCACGAATAATAAATAAAAAGATAATATAGTTAAAGATCCTTAAAATTAGCTTAAAAAACTAAGTATAAAGTAGCTAGCTATACTTTTAAAAAAAGATAAGCTTTTTACTATTTTTAAACCTTTATATACGTTTATATATAGTAATTAGTTTATTATACCGGCTTAATTAGCGGTAATTAGTTTCTAGTACTAGCTTTAACTAGCGGTAATTAGTTTGAAATATCGGCCTTAATTAATAGTTATTAGTTTATGCCTTAACCCCCTATCTTTATACTATAAAGCGTAGTAAATAGTAGCAATTCGTACTTATTTAAACGGAAATCCTTTTAATATCCGCTAAGCTAAAAGCGAATATATCGCACGATTAAGTACTTATCTTATAAGAAGTTAGATACTAAATAATATTTTCTTTAGTAAAAAGCTCTTATTAGCCTTTAAGTTTAACTTTAATAATAAGCACCTTTTCCTTAATACGCTTATAATAAAACTCTAAGATAAGTAGGCCGTATAAG
This sequence comes from Ophiocordyceps robertsii, assembly GCA_027405785.1. Lineage (NCBI taxonomy): Eukaryota > Fungi > Ascomycota > Sordariomycetes > Hypocreales > Ophiocordycipitaceae > Ophiocordyceps > Ophiocordyceps robertsii. The sequence continues at coordinate 41,429 of JAPEBW010000208.1, forward strand.
TGAAAAAGGCCACGGCCTACTAAGTATAATAATTTAATAATCTCCTTTACTCTTTTTTAAAGTATTATACTATAATAACCTATAAAGCTAGATAAGATATAAAATAAGTCTTCTTAGCTAAGCTAAGACTACCGCCTTTTAAAAAGCAATCCGCTTTTAAAATACTAATAAAAGATAGACTATAAAATAATAAAACCTATTTAACTAAGTAAACTAAATTTAGTATTACTTAAATAAATCGATTATCCTTTAAATAAAAAAAGTAAAGATAAGTTAACCTTAAAACTATCTAGCTCCTTACTTACTAAACACCTTTTAAATTAAGCCTATAGTAAAGTTACTTTTTCCTTAAGACGATAAGCTTAGTAGATATTTCTATTACGTATTATTAATAAAGTTTAGTTTATAAGCCTTAGCCGGAAATCCGCTTTAAAGGATACTTAGTAGTTTTTTAGTTTAGTATTATTATTTAGTTTTATCCGCTATAGCCGCGCTAATTAAGGCATTTTCGGGACTTTTAATTAAGAAAAACGAGCCTCTTATACTTAAGGCCTTATAGCGCATTAAATTTTAAGACGTATATAAGATAAAAGGTTAAGCGCTTAGTAAGAGTATTAAGACTAAGACTTTAATAATAAGTAATAAAGACGCGGTAAGTAATACCTTAAATAAGCTAAACTTTTTTATACTTAGCGCATAGATACTAAGACTAAGTATAGCTTTAAGCCCTTTAATAAAAATAGTAGTAATATTTAATAAATACTTCCTTAGTTTTCTTTAAGTATTAAGAAAAGAAAACGTGCTTATTAAGCCTTAAGAAAAACCTAAACTATTAGCTAAGGATATAAGGAGATTTAACTTATTAAGACCGTTAAAAGCATCTTTTAATAAAGTCTAAGAAGATAATAAGGCTAATACGTTTTAAGGAGTAGACCGTTTTTTTAACCTTATCCGCTAAAACGCTAATAAAGGTAAGGCTTATATAAACGAATTAGCTATTTAATTACCCTTTTTTTTTAAAAGAAGTATAGTAAAATAGTATTTTAAAGACCTCTTAAAACTATAATAAGAAGAACGTAGCGAGCTTAGCGTTAAACGAAGCTAATAGATCTTTACTTAATAAAAACGTTTTAGAACCCGCTTAAATATAGCGATATAAGTACTTAATAAAGAGCACTTTACTATTAAAGATATAGTAATAAGGTCCGACTTTAAGTCTTAGATATTACGCTTATAATATAAAGCTAAGGCTGCGCTTTATTAGCTAGACTACTTAATTATAGTAATCTACTAAAAGCTAGATATTTATCTATAAAAATCCTTATAATAATTAGTAGGAAATAAGGATATTAATAAATAGATTAACGAATATAAAGAAATCCTTCCTTAGCTATAAGTTAAATATACTTAAGGATCTTAAAAGCACTTATTAGTATAAAAGAAATAGATTTAACTTATAAAAAGGCGAGGGCTAACTAGCTATACCTTGTATATACTTAAAGGATAGTTTAAAACGCCTTAGCTATTTATTAAAGGCTTATAAGGGCCGCGGGTTACGTTCTTAAACTGCTTAGTAAAGGCGGATATATTATAGGCCTTATAGCGTTTGCTAAGTTAAGGGAGAAACTTATCTAAATAGCTAACGATATAAGCTAAGGTCTTTTAGCTTAAGAGAGAAAGACCCTTTAAGACTATACGATTACTAATATTAAAGCTAAAGCGGGTATACTTTATAAATAAAGAAGGAAATATAATAAAGATTAATAACTATTTAAAGGATAAAGAGTATAATATAAAAAAAGCTTAAACGGATATTAATAAAAGCTTAAAGGAAACTATAATTTATACTATAATAAACTTAGTTTAAGAGGCCGATAAAGTATACGGATTTTATAGCAAAGTATTCCCCTTAAAAAATAAGCTTTATTAGCACGTTAAAGATAAATACCCCCTTAACCTTAGCTAAGACGTTGCCGTAAAAAATATAGCTTAGTATAATAAGTAGTTATTTAAAAGCTATAAAGCGTTTAAATAGTTAAAGCTTCTCTTAATATTTAACTATTAAGCCTTAATAAGCCGTTACGATTTACTTATATATACTTATTAGTCTATAGAAAAGAAAGACCTAGGATAAATATTAAAGCTTATATAGATATTAAAGTAAACCGAAGCTTTATTTAAGCCGACTTAGTAAAGACTTTTTAAAATATAACTATAAACTTTACTTAACGAATTCTTATTTAAGGAGTAAGAAACATAGCTACTATAAGATAAGTAGAATATACTATATATATATTAAGAAGGCGAAATAGTAGCCTCGCGGTTATAAAAATAAGGATCGGCGCTTTAATAGTAAAACGCGTAACGGCTAATATATTACTTAGCTAAGATTTTCTAGTTCCTTATTAAAAGGACCTTATTAACTTTATATTAGTCTTATAGATTAAAGCTTATAAAGAGATCGAAGCTAAAGTTATAATAGTTTAGCTAAGACTAGTAATATATAAATAGGCAATTTACTTAGTTACTATAACGAATTTAGCTAGTTTTAGCTACGCCTTACTTATATAAGTCCGGGCGCCGCCGTTAAGGCATAATATAATATTCTTCCTTAACGACCTTAAGCTCGCCCGGACGATAATATAAGATTATAAGAGCTTTAAAGCGATAAACTATTTTAAAGAACTATTAGTACTCCGCGAAGGCTAAAAGGTAAGGATAATTATAAACCTTAATTAGCAGTTTTAGCTATCTAAGGAGGTCGATATTATTACTCCTTTAGCGGAAGTCTTTATAAAAATTCTAAAGAAGATAAACCTTATTAAGGACTTTTTATAAAAGAATCTTATAGTAAACTATAAGCTAGGAATCGGCCGAAATAAGGATGTACTTAAACTTACTATTAATAAGGGCGTTTAAATCTATGCTAAGGACTTAAAATACGTATTAAAGGTTTAAGATATTCTTTAATCGTTTCTCCGCCTTTAAAGGAATAAAAGAGTAATATATATAAATAAATCTAAATATATATATATTCCCTTAATAAAAGGATAGTAATATTAATATGTCGTATTAGGATTATACTTATTAAGTAATAAGGATAAAAAGGTAGTAAATATAATATTTAGCTAACTAACTAAATAAAAACGATTAAAATAAGTTTATAGTCTGACTTTATTCGCGGCGTTAGTATTCGTAGTATAAAAGATAGTAAAAAAAAAAGGGATAAGTAGTTATAGACTTATAAGGGATTAATGCTATTATTACCTTAAACGCCTACTTAATGCGCCTTTAAAGCGACATAATTAAATACCTTTAAGGAAAGAAGTTTATTAATATAGTAAACGTATAATCGTTTTTTTATTAGTTCTTAGTTTACTAAGACTATTAAAAAAGGTTTATAGTTATAAGCTATTATAAGCTAAAAAGATTACTAATAATACTAACAAGCTTTAAAATCTCCTTAGTATATATTTAAAGGTTTATCGATAACGTCTTTTATAAATACTAAGAATACGTAGCGGCCTATATTAATAATATTATTATCTACTTTAATATAAGCGAAAAACACTTTTAATACTTAAAGGCAGTATTCCGCGCTTTTCACGACTATAATATTACCTTATCTAAACTAAAGTCCTTTTTAGCATACCTATCTATATAGCTCCTTAGATTTAAGGTAGACGCTATTAGCTTAATAAATATAAACGAATATATATAAGCTTTAAAGGATATTGCGTTTTTAAAAAACCTTTAATAGCTTAAGAAATAGATCGGCCTTATAAAGTAGCTATACTATATAGTCCCGTATTTCGCTAAAAAGGTTAACGTCTTATAAAAACGAAAAACAGAGCTACTTTAAGTAAGATAGGAAGAAGGAGTCCTTTTAATAGGCTAAAGATAAGCTTAATATTCCGTAAAAGCCGCGTTTTAGCTTATTTTAAAAAAAAGGCCTTTGTAAATCAAACTAAAAAGCTTACTAAGCCTTTAACGATTTACTACTTTAACCCCGCTTAATAACTATTTATTTAGATTAATATATCTTAAGAATATAAAGTAGCGGCTATAGCTTTTTATTTAAAGGAAGGCACGGAATAAGATAAAAAGACGCTACTAGCCCGGACTAAGGTCTAGCTTATTATTTATTTAAGCCGCGCTTTTTAAAGTAAAAAGCCCCGATACTAGCTTATAAAGCTTAAAGTAGCTAGTTTAGTATAAGTAGTTTATAAGTTATATACTATAGTACTATTTATAAGAACGCTATAAGTAGTTATCTTTACTAATTATATAAGCACTTACGGAATTATATATTAGAAATCCTTATTTTTTATTAATATAAAATCTAATAATAATTTAGTCTTTATATCTTAATACTTAAGCTAGTTCCTACTTAAAGTATACTATATCTTAAGCGTTAAAAACTTTATACTAAACGCTTTTTTATGTTTACTGCACTAAAACGATAAGCTAGTATCCTTAAAGTAAGAAAGGGAATTAAAACGTATTTAAAAAGATAAGATAACGGACTATATATTCTTTTACGCGGAAATATTATTTAAATCGCCGCTCCGCTAAAAAATAATTAATAGATATATAAAGGATATATAGTAAGTAAAGATTATTATATAGCTTAGCAATAAGGATAGTATCCTTAAACTCTTATTCTTTTAGTTATAAAGGTTGCTATACTTTATAGAAAATAATAAACGCTAAAAACTATATATCCTTAAGACCTATACTAAGAAGATCGTTAAAGATATTTACGTTAAATATTTTTATATTAACCGTACTTATATATAATAAGATCTATTAAAAAGCTTCTTAATCTTATAGCTTAGTAAATATATAGATAAGGTTATAGATAGCTATAACGCTTACTACTATTAATAAACCGATTAAGGTAAGACGTTAAAGTAGCTTATTTTAATTTAAAGCCCGCTAGTTTTAAACTATATAATAGCAATAGACTTAATTACTAAGCTCTTAGTATTTTAAGCTAAATAACCCTTATAAAAAGATCTTATAAAGAACTTCTTTAATACTTTATTAACTATAACTAATAAATTCTTAAAGATATATCTCCTTATCTTAAGTAATAATTAGTTTATAGTAAAAAACTAAGTATAAGTATTATATATTAAGCTACTTTATGCTAACTAAGGGATTCCGAAATAAATAATCTTTAACTAAGATATAAAGTTTATTTTAGCATTTTAGCTAACTTTATAACAAGCTTTTAGATCAAAGCTTTTTATACTTATCGCTTAGTACTTTTAAACTAATAACTTATTAGAAACGCAAAACTAAACTATAAAAATCGCGCTACGATTCTTTACCGCCGATTTCTTAAATCTACGCTAAACTAATATACTAATCGTCTTTTAGTTTAGCCTTAATAATTCTTTCTCTTAAATAATTTATATAGCCCTTAGTAAGCATATTATAAAGATAAGAATAAATAATAGCCTTAAGTTTCTTAGTAACTACTTATACTTATAAAGCTAAGTGGTTTTATAAGAAAAGGCTAAGTTAGCTATTACTTATACTTAAGCCGATATAAAGGATAGATATAATAAGAAATCCCGCTTATTAGAATTTAAGCTTAGCGATTAAGTCTAGCTATAGCTTAGTAAGGGTTACTATATCGTAGATAGTAAACCGGCAAAGCTTTTAGAAAAACATACTAAGCCGTTTAAAGTTACTGCTAAAATAAGATAGCTTATATATTAATTAAATATAAAAAGGTTTTTTAATATCTATCCGGCCGTTTTAATAGTATAAATACGCTTAGTAAATAAGCTAGCTATATACTTAAGCTTAGTTTAAGATAAAAAGATACCTTACTTAAATAACTAAGAAGTAAAACGAATCTTATAAAGCTATATAATAAAGCAAGGCGGCGGAAAGCTACGGAAGGAGTTCTTTATACCTTAAAAAGACTAGCTAAGTAGCTATAACTTATAAGTAAACGAAAAAGCGGTCTTCTCGCTAAAGATCGTAAAAGCCTTTAAAAAGCATAAAAAGAGTTAGCTACTTAAATAGTTTAGATAAGAGCATAATATATAGCCCTTATAACTTAATATAAAACTCTTTAACTAAGAGAATTAAGCGGTTAAGCTTAAGTATAAAACTTAAAAGCTATTATAAGTTATAAAAAACTATAACTTACTATACTTAAGGTAATTAGTTATTTAAATAATTATATACCGCTATTTACTTTAAGTAATAAGGCCTTTTTAGCCTTATAGTATACTTATTTAAATTCTCTCCGCTACTTACCCTCTCTTTTTTCCTTTTTTCTTTTTATAATTATATTTCCTTTTACCGCTAGCCTTAGCCCGCTATACCTTACTTACTTTTATATATATAACCTTCTTTACCTTAAGCTTATTATCCTTATACTCCTATTTTAAGTCTTTTTATTATTTAACGTTTCTTATAGCTAAGATTAACTATTTTATAACTACTTTTTTTAGCCCGCTTTTTTATAAGCCCTTACGCCTTTAATATAAAGGATATAAGTAAGCGCTTAAGCTTTATAAAAATAAGGTAGCTATCCTTTATAGCTTTAAGTCCTTTAATAAGAGTTAAAACCTTTAAGTTTAAGCCTTTATATAAACCTATACTGCTTTTTATAACCGCGCTTAAGCTAATAAATTTAACTTAAATTATAGCACTATAAAAAATAGCCTATACTACCCTTTTTAAATACTTAACTTAAACGACTTACCTCCTAGCCTTATACTATAGCGTAGTTTAAATAGCCGGTTTTGCGGTAACTTAGCTATACTTCCCGCTTAGCTCTTACTATTTAAAAGCCCTCGCCGCCTATATATTTTTTAAAGTATAGCTAAAAACCTTTATTAGTAGAATAACTAGCTAATACTTAACGTCTTTAAGTTAGCTAACATTGCTATAGTCTTAAGATTTATAGTAGCTTTTATAGCTAGCAGAAACCTACTTTAACTAAACGATTTAAATAATATCCGCACCGTCCTTAACTATATATTTAAAGCTTAGCTTAATTAGTTTATAGCTAAGTTTATAGTAGCGTTTTAAGCTACTATAACTAAAACCCTATCTTACTTTATATATAGTCTAGCCCGCGCTATAAAATCCCCCTCTTAGCTTATAGCCGCTATAAGCCTTAAAGACCTATTTAGTCTTACTTAGCGAACGCTTTTCCCCCCGCCGCTATACTTAGCCTAGCTATATAAAAGCGTATAAGCGCTTTATTATAGTCTATACGCCGTCCCTCCTTAATCGGAGGAGATAGCGATTACTAGCCTCGCGATATATTCCGCCGCTTAATTTTATAAAAGCTATTAATAATAACTAATATAATCCTTAATAGGCCTAGCTTTACGGGCTTATACTCTAGCGATAAGATTATAATAATTAAAAGTTTCCGCTTAGCTATAAACTATATTAAGTTTTACTTATAAGCTTATAAAAAGTCTAAACGTAACTTAACTTTAACTTAAGCGATAAAATTCCTAGGCTTTAATATCCGCCTTATTAGCTATACTAACTACGTGCTTTATATTCTCGTCTTTAAGGCCTCTTTTATAAAAAGGTTCTTTAAGACTATTAAATACGTTTAGAACCTTAAAAGTAAGGAGTTAAGCACTAAGGCTATTAAGGACCTTATTACCCGCTTTTAAATAAGAATATAAACGTTAAATACCTTAGTATTAACTATCCTTATTAATATTAGCGGAATAGCTTACCTTTACTTTAATACTTTCTTAGTAGCTAAACGCGTATTAATCGGCGGAAAGGTATAAGTCGTAGCGCCGCGTAAAAAAGATAATAAATCGGAAAGCTTAGCGATAAAAAGCGGGGGATAGCTATAATAGCAGTAATAAGTAAGATATAATATCTTAATTATAACGGCCTATAAGGCTAGTAAGTAATATAGGAAATTTAGCGGAGGATAAAAAGAAAGTATAAAAAGTAAGTAAAATAATAATATAAAATAAGGCCTAAATAAAGCTAGTCTCTTATAATATATCCCGCTAACGAAATTTAATATTCCTTAGCGCGGAGACTCCTTACTAGTTAATAAGTGCTTAAACGCATGCTTTAAAGAAAAGTCGGAAACCTTAATATAAGTTTTAGCTAAACGCGCTAATCGCCTTAATAAAAATAAAGATATATAATTAAATAAGTAGTAAGAATTTATAATAAAGCCGCTTACTTACTATCTTAAGATACTAAGCTACTATAAGCTAAATAGGCCGAAAAAACTATTAAAAGGATAAAGACGGTATATTATTAATATAGTATTAAGACGCTATTATAAAGCTATTACTTAGCGCCCCCTTTACTTTATTTTTACTTTAAACTAATAAGGAAGTTAGCTTTTCTTTCTTACTTTAAGGAGTTATTATAGAATTTAAATAGCTTCGCTTAAACTCCTTACTTTACTCTTAAGGAGCTTTATAGAACCCCGCGATAAGAGCACTTAAAGTACGTACTATAAAGGCTCGCTTAAAGAAATACGATAAATATTACTAATTAAACCCCGCTAAGGTTTTTAAGATATACCTAAAAAGGCTTAAAAGCTTATTTAACTATAGTTTACGATATTTCTAACTATAAAAGATATTATAAAAACTACTAAGCGGATTCCGCTACTATCTTTAAAGGATATTTAAAGATTTCTATAGGATATTTTAACTATAGTTTAACCCGTTTTTAACTATAAAAACACCTTAAAAGATATAAGATAGACTTTACCGCGGTTTATAAAGGATATTTAAGGATATTTAAAGGATTTTCTAAACTATAGTTTATAGTATTTTTAATTAAGCTTATACTTTGTTTATTAAGTGATTTTACAAGGATATTTATAGTTTATTTATATACTAATAATAAACGGAAAGATAGTATAGTTAAAGATCCTAAAAATTAGCTTAAAGAACTAAGTATAAAGTGGCTAGCTATGCTTTAAAGAAAAGATAAGCTTTTTACTAGTTTTAAACCCTTATATACGTTTATATACGGTAATTAGTTTATTATACTAGCCCGACTAGCGGTAATTAGTTTATAGTACCGGCCTTAACTAGCGGTAATTAGTTCGTAGTACTAGCCTTAACTAGCTATAATTAGTCCGCGCCTTAACCCCTTATTTATATGCTATAAGGCGTAGTATTTTAGCTATAGTTTAGCTCATTTTTAACTAAAAAAGCACCTTAAAAGATATATAATAAACCTGCTTATAATTGTTAAGGGATATTTATTATATCTATTCCTCGATATAGTAGCAATAATAGCAGTAGTAATAATAATAGTAGTAGTAGTAGTAGTAGTAGTAGTAGCTATAGCACGAGCCTTTTTAAGGCTTCCCTTGATTTTTAGCCTCCTTAAGGCTTCTCTTAATTTTATAGTAGCAGTACGAGCCTCCTTAAGGCTTCCCTTAATTTTTAGTTATATATAGACTAAAGGCTATTTTACCCTTTACTATACGGACCTTTTATAGACCTCCTCTTTAATAAAGACTATTTACTATTCGTTGTTCTTTATTAGACTATTTATTATTACCTTACTTATTTTAAATCACTCTTTATTATATATAGGCTATTAAAAAGCTACTAAAATAACAAAATAAGAGCTTTACTACTTAGTTACTTATTCCTCCGTTTTATTTATAAGCTAATTCTCGTTATATAAATTGCTCTCTTGCTAAATGCTTTAAATAGGCCTTCTTTACGTTTAAGAGTTATAAGCCCGGATCTCTTTTACTATGTATAAAAGAAAAAATCATTTATTATAGTACCTTTATTTTACTAAGCCCTTACTAGTCGATTACGCCCTTTATAAGTAAAAAACGCTCTTTTTATAGAAAATTACTTATAGAAGCAACTTTATTTACGCCGCCTTATTTACCCTTTTCCCCCTTTACTAAAATAATAGAATTTATAAGCTCTTTAAAGGGAACCGCCTTAAACGACCTTTTTAACTAAGAGCGTTAGATTTTAACGATTTAAAAATACGCTACTTCTTATAAAATTTAGGATTAAATTAATCTTTCGGTTGCCTCGAAAAAGCCCTTTTTACGGCTTCTTAAGGAACCCTTAGTCTTATAGGTAAATCTTTAAGTAAAGGAAATTACAAACCTTTTTATCGATAAGTTATAAAGCTATAATTTCCTTTACTTAAGGTATTAAACTAATTTATAAAGCTATAAAGACTTATAAAAGGCCCTTTTTACTTTATAGCAATATATTATAAAAAATATCGGAAATTACTATTTTAAAATCGTAAATATTTACGACGTTCTTACTTAGATTTCCTTACTATAAAGATAGGTATCGCTCTCTTTATAAAATAAGGAAAAAGAAGTGCTTATAAATTTTAAAAGGATCTTATCTTTACCGGATCGAATAAACCTAGCTACTTAGATTTAAAATTAGCAAAAAGCCTTTATAGATATAAAAAGAACGTAGCTTTTAAAAGCATAAGGCCTACGCCTTATACAGAGCTTTTTAAAGGCTATTTCTAGCCTTTATAGCTTATTTACTAATTATAAGATTAACTAAATAGACGATAAAGCGAGATAAAATAAAAATAAGTAGTAAGAGATCTTTTTAAACGGTATTAAAAGTTTAAAGATTTTAAAAAGGCAATAAGCTACAAAATTAATAAACAAATCGAAATCTACCTCCTTTACTACTTTTTAAGGCTACTTTTCGAAAGACCCTTCTTTATCTTCTTCGGCCCCTTTATTGCCTTTTTGCCTTTATAAGAAACGGCATTATTATGCAGACTGTTTTTATTATAACGAAAAAATACGACTAAACGGCTAGAAACTAAATAAGGAAATCTAGAAAACGATCGACGAATCCCTTACTATCCCTCGTAATAAAGCCTTAGTTGAAAACGCCCTTTATAAGGCCTAAAAATATAAATCCGCAAATCTTTTATTAGATTATAAATCCTTAAAAAACTTAGATTTAAAAGATACTTTAGTATAGGCCGTAGCCGCAGCTAAAACGGCCCCTCTTACTATATTATAAGTACCCGCATAGACGTACCTATTAAGAAGCCTATTTATTCTTAATTACGGATTAAATAGATATATTTTCAACGCTTAAGACCGCTTTTTAAATTATATACCGACGTAAGCCTTAGCCTTAGCGGGCTCCGGAAAGTCTTAAATCCTTAAATACGGCACCGTCTTTATGCGAATTTCTACCGGACTATTTTAGTTAAATAACGTTGCTTTTATACCGACTTTTTATATAAGCGTTACTTCCTTACTAAAATTATAATAAGTAAAAGTCCACTAGGATCCTAAAATAGGCAGTATTTTTACTACTACTAAGGAAGTTTATAAAATATAGCTATTATATAATCAATACGTTATTAAATATAACGAAATTAAAGTGGCTTTTTTTCCTACTTTAATTCCTTCTTTAATTTCTTCCTTATCTTCTTTTTCTTCTTCTATAATAAAAGAAAAGAAGGAACCTACTTCGACTGCATCTTTCTCTTTTTTTTAGCTTTAAGTTAAGAGACTAAGGCACTTTAACGAGTAGGCGTTATAAAAAACCCTTTTTAGTAAGGGTATATCTATTTTTATCTTTTACTATCCTTAACTAGAAGCCTTGCAGGCTCGGGAAAGCGAAGAGAATTATATTACGTATATAACTAGCTATAAAGGCTACTAAGCCTTTTTATCGGATATTTTACGACTTTTTTTCGCTACCGGAATCTTTTAATAAGAAGAAGGTTGCTTTTCTTATTAAGGACGATTTTACTAACCTAATTTTCTTTTACGCCCTTCCGAATTAAATATTAAAAGAGCTTTTTAACTGCCTTACTAGCTTTTAAAGATTTATATAAAGGCAATTTAACCTTACTATTTGTAAAATTTTTAAGGATAATAATAAACCCTTATAGAAAGAATACTAAGAATTTGTTACGGAATAAGAAATTATTAACAAACCTTCTGCCCTTAATATACTAGCCTAAAACGGCTTTATAGAGCGTGCTAGGGGGGTAATTTCCTTAAAGGCCTATATAATGCGAATTTCCTCGAATTTACCTATTACTTTTTAGCTAGAAATCTTAAAAACGGCTACTTTCCTTTATAATAAGACGTTTTAAAGGACTCCTTAACGTCCCTAGACTTCCCTTACTAACAAACTATAATCCTAGCTTATAGAGAATAGTAAGGGCCCCGATTTTTCTACTTTTTGCTATAAAGCTTACCCTTTTATAATAAAGGCTCTTAAGAATACTATAAAAAGGGACCTTAAGCTTAAGGAATACGTAGGAGTCGGCTTCTTAGTCGGCTACGACTTTACTAATATCTATCGAATTTTTATCCCTTCTCGATAAGAGGTTTAAAGGGTATAAGACGTTACCTTTAATAAGCAGTCTTTTTTTATAAAGACGGTACCTATATAAGACCCCGCATTAATTAAGGAACACGTATTTTAACTATATATTATAGATTATGATAATACTATATACGACGATTTTTAAAGTACTAAAGTTTAATCGTAGGACGCGATAGAAATAACGAAGTTAAATCCTCTTATAAATACGTAGCTTCCGACTTAAAATTCCTCGCCGGAACTTAATGTTATAGATACCTGAAATATACTATTAAAGGGCCCCGAAGAGGCGCTTCCTAATAATAGTTTCTTCGAAGAAAACATATTACGTAATATCTTTTAAATCAAGCTTTTAATCCGCCCGCCTTAAAGTGTTAATTTTAACGGCATAACTAATATTTCCATAGCAGAAGATATACTAAAGGATATATAAGATTTATAGGAGCCTTTTTTAATGCTTTCTTAAGCTTCCCGATTTATATAGAATTATACTACCTTTACCGCTTTAGCACCCCCTTCCCCGCAGCTTTTATAAGCTGCATTTAACGCTTCTCTTTACGCTTTTTAAAAAAAGAAGATATTTAGTGGAGATTTACCGCCCCTCCCTTAATTTTAGTCGGACTTAGTAACGCACTAATTTAAAAAGGAATTCGAAGAAGCTAGAAAAGCGGAGTAGAAATCCTTATTTAAAAAGAAGACCTTTTTCTTTAATTATACGCCTCGAAATTTAGTAACTACTTAACTCTTACTTTTAGCTTAAACTTTTACTTATAAATTTAATAAGCACGGATATCTACGAAAAGTTAAGGCTCGCCTTTATAAACGCGGAGACCTATAGCCTTTTAATAATAAAGAGACTTATATAGCTACTTTAGTAGTAAGGAATTTTCGTATTTTTATAGCTATAATAGCAAAATTCGACCTTAAGACCCGATCCCTTAACGTAATTAACGTATTTACTAATATAGACCTTAACGAAAAGATCTATATTTATTTCCTAAATAGATTTAAAATACCTAGATACGTATTATAACTAGTAAAAGCCCTTTACGGACTTTAATAGTTACCCCTTTTTTAATAAAAAGAGCTTTCTTCGACCCTTATTTCTTTATAGCTTTAATAGTGCCTTAAGGAGCCCTATATCTTTATAGCGAATTCTATACTTACTTTCTTTTATATCGTCGATATTATTATTATATTTCGTAAAGAAGATAAAAAGGAAGCTAAAAACCTTATACCTTGTCTTAAAAAGACGTATTCCCTTACTAATAGCAGCACCCTTACTTTCTTTTTAAAACTACGTATTATCCGAGACTAGTAGCTTCGAAAGCTATATATTAGCTAGTCTATATATATTAATAAAATACGTAATATATATAACGTCGACCCCTTTATTTTAAAAAGTCCCCTTTTCCTATTCTTAAGACCTTAAAGAAGAATATAGCTACTATATTTCACGAAGAAATCTACTATACTTAATCCTTTATAGGATCTATTAATGTTTTAGCAATTTCTATAAGACCGGATATCTTTAAAGCTATAAGAGAGTGATTTTACTACTTTAATAAACCAGCTATTAAATCCTTACCTAATTAGTTAAGCATAGGGGGGTGTATAAATTATATAAAAACCCGCATTAAATGGCCTAGCTTCGGCCCGTTATATTTCAGGTCCTTATATTCTTATACAATGTCTATAACGTTATATACTGAACTAAGGAGGTTGGGGTAGCTAGATAAAACAAGGATCCGCTTAGACCTAAACCAACCTTAACTAACTTAAAACACGAATTGCCGCATAAGGAAGGGACATCTAGCTACGGGGTAAAATGCTTTAAAATCAACATTTCTCAGGCTTTAAGACCGCCCGAAGGCCGGTCCGGATATGCAACTCCGTTCCCTCACATTTGTCTATAAAAGGCGAATCTCCCGCCCTTAGATAGCTAAAGATTCTATAAGCACTTACGCACTTAATTCTTCATTAATTAATTCTAGCTTAATCCTGCCTTACATAACATCGACTCCTCTATCACTTGTTATTACGCGATCTCCTAACTTTCCCACAATTTCGCTGCTGCTTTAACCTTTAACAAAAGCCGTAAATACCCTTACGGAATTTATAAAAAATCCCTTTAAGCAATATACGTAGCTAGTAAAGTCTTTTCTTTCTTACTTTTATTCTTTATACTATTTTAATATTAAATTCCCCGATACTAAAGACTTAAAGCTACTTACTTATATAAATATAGCTTTTATAAATAACCTTAAGACTAGAAATTTTAGTTAAGGATACGTTATAAGCCTTTTTAACAGACCTATCGCTTAGTTTACTAAAAAACAATATACGGTTACTACTTCTTTTATAAAAGCAGAGCTTTTAGCTCTCTTTATTATAGCGAAAGAACTTATCTTAATTTTACGCCTCTTTTTTTATATCTCCTTCGAACTAAATATTTAAATCCTTACATTTTTCTATAATAATAAACAAACTATAGGCCTTGTTACCTTAAAAATCTTAAAGATTAAAACGGCCTAAAAGTACGTTGAAATATATAACTACTAAGCTAAGTAGGAATTCCTTCGGAATATATTTTCTATCGATTAAATCCCCTTAAATTAATAAGTCGCAGACGGTCTTATTAAATTACTACTTAAATAACGCGTCCTTAAAATCCAAAAGCAGCTTCGTTTTACTAACATTACGGACCTTTACCCCTTATTATCTATAAACCTTAACTTAAAATAGCTATTTATATAATTTAAGTCTTCTCCTTTTAATAAAGCTCGACTTAAGGGGGTATATTATATCTATTCCTCGATATAGTAGTAATAATAGCAGCAGCAATAATAGTAGCAGTAGTAATAGTAGTAGTAGTAGCTATAGCACAAGCCTCTTTAAAGCTTCCCTTAATTTTTAGCCTCTTTAAGGATTCCCTTAATTTTATAGTAGTAGCACAAGCTTCCTTAAGTGCTACGCCCTACAGCATAAGGATAAAGAGGTAAGGCGCGGACTAATTACCGCTAGTTAAGGCCGGTACTATAAACTAATTACCGCTAATTACGGCCGGTACTATAAACTAATTACCGCTAGTTAAGCCGGTATAATAAACTAATTACCGCATATAAACATATATAGGGGTTTAAAAATAATAAAAAGCTTATTTATTCTTAAAGGTATAGCTAGCTACTTTATACTTAGTTTTTTAAGCTAATTTTAAGGATCTTTAACTATACTATCTATAGTATATAGATAAACCGTAGATATCCTTATAAAATCGCTTAATAAACTAAGTATAAGCCCGGTTTAGAAATATTATAAACTATAATTAAGGAAATCCCTTAAATATCCTTAGATATCCCTTAAAAATCGCGGTAAGGTTTATCCTATATCTTCCGGGGTGCTTTTATAGTTAGAAATAAGTTAAACTATAGTTAGGATATCCCGCGGAAATCCTTAAAAATCCCTTAAAGATACCGGCGGAATCCGCTTAATAGTTTTTACGGTATCTCCTATAGTTAAAGATATCGTAAACTATAATTAAGTAGGCTCTTAACTTTCTATAGTATTATCTTAAAGACCTTAGCGGGGTCTAACTAGTAATATTCGTCGTATCTCCTTAGGCGAACCTTTATAGTATATGCTTTAAGCGTTCCCGTTACGGGGTTCTATAGGGCTTTCTTAAAAGTAAAGTAAGGAGTCTAGGCGTGGCCGTCTAGATTCCGTAATATTAAGGCTTCCTTTGATTTTTAGCCTCCTTAAGGCTTCCTTTAATTTTATAGTAGTAGCACGAGCCTTTTTAAAGCTTCTCTTAATTTTTAGCTATATATAGACTAAAGGCTATTTTACCTTTTAGTATATAGACTTTTTATAAACCTCTTTTTTAATAAAGACTATTTATTATTCGTTGTTATTTATTAAACTATTTATTATTGCCTTACTTATTTTAAATTACTTTTTATTATATATAGGCTATTAAATAGCGATTAAAATAATAAAATAAGAGCTTTACTACTTAGTTACTTATTCTTACTTTTTATCTACGAGCTAATTCTCTTTATATAAATTGCTCTCTTACTAAATGCTTTAAACAAGCCTTCTTTATATTTAAGAATATTTAAGAATATTTAACAGATTTCCTTAACTATAGTTTATAGTATTTCCGACTAAGCTTATACTTAGTTTATTAAGTAATTTTATAAGGATATCTCCGGTTTATTTATATACTAACGATAAATAGTAAGATAATATTATTAAAAAAAAATTAAAATTAGCTTAAAGGACGAAGTATAAAGTAGCTAGCTATACTTTAAAGAAAAGATAAGCTTTTTATTATTTTTTAACTATTATATATATTTATATATAGTAATTAGTTTGTTATACTAGCTTAATTAGCAGTAATTAGTTTATAGTACTAGCTTTAATAAATAGTAATTTATTTGTAGTGTAAGCCTTAATTAGCTATAATTAGTCCGCGCCTTATCTTTTTATTTTCATGCTATAAGGCGTAGTAAATAATAGTAATTCCTTTAGTATAGGTTTGATTTTTATATAAAAAAGTAAACTTATAAGTCTATATAAAAATAGGCTCCCTTTAAGCGCGCGTAATAATATAAGCGTACGTAGCTTTTAACTACTAGCTTAATAAACTAAGAAGGTCTTATCTTATAAATAATAAAGACGTTATTGTTTTTTTTAAGGTAGTAATTATTATAAAACGTAAAATATAAGCGTTCCGGCTACTTATATATTAGTATATAAGATATAAGTATAGAGATAATAATTACTATCTTAACCCTTAACTAAGGCCGGGGCGAAACCTTTTAGTAGTATAGTATTATTATACTATTTCTTTATAGCATAAGCTATATATATATATGTATAAGTATTTAAAAGGTATAAGTACTTATTAAGTATAAGTAGTTTTAATAAGTAGGGTAAGCTAGTGCTAGTATCTATTTTTAAAATAAAGTATAAGTATTGAAAAATATATATATAAGTATAAATAGTAAAACTTTTAATAAGTAGTACTTTTAATTACTAGTAATTATTATTAAAAACTAAGTTAAGCTAGCTTTATTAAGTACTTTAAGCTATATAAAATTTTTATCTTTTTAGCCCTTATTAATATTAATGTGCTTAATAATAAGTATTAACTTATTATAAAGCTTATAACCTTAAAATAGCTTTTACGCACTTAAAAGATATTATACTATATATATAAAGTATAATATATAGTTTACGCTATTATTCTTTATAGGTATTTCGTACCTAGGTAGGTCGTAGATACTATATACCCTATTTAAGTAAGTAGTAGCTTAGTGGCGTTATACGTACTTATTAGTTGATTTAATAAGCGTTATATATAAACAATAGCGGTATAGGCTATACACGCTTTGCCAGGACCGGTTCCTTGCGTCCGTATGCGGTGGCACGGCTGCATGCGCCTTTTTTGGCATCTGTCTCTCTCTATCTCTTGCGCACAGGTATGTATGTACTCCGTACTTGGCGGCTGATAGAAGCTGGAGCCACGTCCATCGAGAGGACGGGGGGTCCATCGTCTTTTCTCCGAGGCCTCCGGGGCGGCTGGCTGGCTGAGGCCGTGGATGAAGGGTACGAGGTGGTGTGCGCCTGGGGAAAAGAAATCAGGGGGCGGGAGAGTCACTGTTTCCGTATTTGGTATCCGTACCGGCTTCGGACTCGCAGCGCGAAACAGCAACTCTTTTGGTCAACGGCCTGGTGTCTCCGTACGTGATAGCTTGGCTGCCTAAGCTGCCTCACGGGACAAGAACATAGCACAGCCGCCGTCGTTGTAGTCGAAAAGGGCAATATCGGGCCCTTTGCCAGCCACTGCGCCACGGGTTTCCCCCTAAATCGACCGGCTTGTTACCCACCTCGTCCTTAATTTCCGGCGCGTACCACGGCCGTTGCTGTCTGACCATCGCCTGATGATGATGAGATGAGTTGTCGGTATCCCTTGAATATTTAGTGCGGTGATGATGAAGCTCCGGACAGGCGGTGTCGGAAAGGGTAGGGTAGGCAGGTGTGTAAGATGTCAAGGAGGGGCTGACGTCATCGTCGACGCTGCTTTGTTGTCCCTCAAGACTCTCAAGCCATGGCGGTTTGCTCAGCCACCGCTGGTGGGCGAATGAGCCTCCGGACTGGGAAGGCAGGATTTAGGTCGCACCGCCCCCTGGGAGGGTTGGGCGTCCTCGTCCAGGGCCTTAATCAGACCGGGTCCTCGGCCTTCTGGATGAGCTGTCGACATTTCGGGGAATGAGACTATCAAGATACGACTTCGGGCATCGAACCGCCTCGAGAGCCCGTTAGGAAGGAGGCACAAGCGAGGAATACTTTCGGAACCTATAGAGTGTATTGGACTTATTGCAAACGTAAGGAGTGCAAACGCCAGGGCCCCACACCCAATTCACTGCGAGAGCCCTAGGCGTAGCCCTAGCCCTTATTTGCAGGGGTTAGCCATATATATATAAGGGCACCCCTTCGCATATATATTCCTTCCTAGCTAGCTAGATACTATTATTATCTTCTAGAGCTCCCTCTTTCTATAGGTTATAGCCTTTACGCGCTGAGAAATTGCTACCTTAACCTCTTTACCTTAATTATCTTAATTATCTTAATCTTATTTTAAACCTTTTAACTTATAGGCCCTTAAAGACTAAGGTAAAAGCGCGGTAGCTTAAGATACTAAGGCTATCGCTACTTATATAATAATAATAAATTAATAGCCTTAACTAAGTATATCGTATAAGACGTATACGCTTAAAAAGGATATAACTTTATAGCTATATTTAGCTAACTTTATATCTATATTATACGTAGTAAAAGATTTACTATAAGATAGTTACTACTATTATCGACGGCTTAGTATAGTAAGATAGTCGCTATTAGTAGATTTATAACCTCTTTTAACTTTAAATATATAATAGTATTAACGGCTTTAAGATAAGGGCATAAGGCTAGTATAGATAAGCTTTAAAGCTAGGAAAATTATAATTTATAGATAATAAAGCTTATAATTGCCTTTAGCGTAAAAGACTTTAAGGGCTTCCTTAATAGTACTAAGGTAATACTTTTAGTAAGTATACTTAAGTTTAGTATATAGAAAAAGAAGAATAAAGTAGCGAAGTATAGTATTATCGTAAGCATTACGCTTAAGATAAGAGATTTCTTTATAGAAAACGGGTAAAAAGCTTATATAACCGCTAAAAAGACGATAGACTTAATTAAAAGGTTTTTTATAAAGGTCTTTAAGGTTATATTTTACGCTACTTTTATAAAATTTATTACTATAGATAGAAAGAAAATTTCTAATATAAAGAAGTTAATAAAAAAGCTATATTAGTACTATAATTAACTTATCGCAGTAAAGAAAGGTCTTCCGGAATAGCTTTTTATAATTATAGCCCTTAAGGGCATTTAAAAGCATAGCCTTAACTAGTTTAGTAACTAAGTATATAATTAATAACGCGGGAATTATATCTTAAAGGACGAGATATGTAAATAGCTTATAGGAGTAGCTAAAGCCGAAAAGTTAGAGGCTCTCGCTAATACCGCCTTTAGTAAAAATAAAGGCCTTAGTAATAATAGCGGAAGCGGCACTAAAGGCTTTAAAGAGGACTTTAATAAGAATACTATTAGCTCCGGTAAACTAAGTAAGAAATATAATACCTTTAAGGAGACTGTTATTTTAAAGTGCGGCTACTATATTAAGCTAAGGAAAGTTATATATAAAGAGCCGGACTCTTAAACTAAGTACCTTAATAAGGCCTTTAAATTTTAAAAGGCACTTAAAGCCACTAAGGCCGCGACTAGCAATTAAGGGAATAAGGCGGGCAATGCGGCTATTATAATAGCTAGTAGTAAATTTCATAGCTACCTCTTAAGTAGCGCGGTTATAGATAAATATAAGCCTATTTAAGATAAAGCCGTTATAGACTTTAAATACGCGACTTACTGCTTTAATAACCTAAAATAGTTTATTAACGTTAAGGCCGTTAACCCCTTTTTAATAATATTATTAAATAGCAGCCCGTTATAAGTAAAAGCTATAAGCACTATTAAGGTTATTATTAATAACGTTATGCTTAAGTTATTAGATATTAAATATACGCTAATATCGCTAGCTAACTTTATTAATAACTAGTGCCTTAAAAAAAAAGTATTAAGCTAAACAATATTAAGGAACGCTTATTTTATATACTTACTAAGACTAAGGTTTATAATATCGAATAAAAGATATATATTATAACAATCCTAGATATAAGACTAAGGGGTATATATATAACCCTTAGCTTTATAGCCTTGCTATATACTTAGCGATATATAGATTACGGGACGATATACTACCGCTTTAGCTACGCTAGCTTAAAGAGGGTCCTTAAAGCATATAATAAGGCTAGCCTTAAGATTAATAAGGAAAAGGCTGAGAGATTTTATTATAAGGCTTACTACCTAAAGAAAGCGGACGCGATAATTAGTTATAGCTTAAGCGTAGTAGCTTAAGCCTTCCTTATTATATATATATTAAAACTTCCTTTAATATAAGCTTATAAGCTATAAGGGTATTAACTATTACCTTTACGGTTTTAATATCTTTACCGGATTCTACTAATCACTATTTTCGCTTATATAGGATCGGGCCTTCGATATAATAAAGGCTTAAAAGATATAAGTTAAGAATAGCGCTACCGGCGCCTTTATTTAAGTACTAGCTTTCGATAATGCAACGGAATTCCACGTTAAGAGGATAAAGGCCTAGTTAAGGGAGGACTACTTTATACTATACTATAGCGCACCCTACGTATCTTAGCAAAACGGTAAGGTAAAGAGAGCCGGCCGCACGCTTATAAAGTCCGCGAGGGTAATATATATTAAGATAGGGCTACCGAAATTCCTTTAGCCTTAGTATATAGAGATAGCTACGTATATAGCGAACCTCCTGCTTATACGCGGCACGGCTTTAAGGGAGGCGCCGCTAAAAGCCTTACTTAAGGAGATTAAGATCCTTTATATATACTTTATTAAATATATCCGGACTAAAGGTTATATTATATATATAACTAAGCTGTAAAAAACGTTAGCTAAGACGGCTAAAATAGACCTTAAGGCGTAAAAAGGTAGACTTATAGGTTTTAAGGGGCTTTATAGTTATATTTATAAGGTATAGCTCCTTAATTAAAAGAGAATTACAATTACTAAGGACGTGCGCTTTTATAAGGCTATTAAGAAGACCTTACCCCTTAAAGAAAAAGACTATAATATTATAGTCTTTAATAAGGTTAAGGATAACGTTAACCTTATAAGGGATATAATATTATATCGCTAAAGCTATTACGATACTATTAACCGTTAAGATAATCCTAACTATAATAAGAACGATATATTTAAAGGGAGTAAGCTAAGTAGCCCTTAAGTTAAAAGTAACGAGCTAAGGTAGTAATAGGCTCCGAAGCTACTACTGCCCCTTAAGTAGTAATAGGCTTTATAGCTAGCGCTACTAACTCCTTATTAAACCCCTTCCCCGCTTATAATAACGATAAAGCTAAGCGATAATAATATAGATATCTTAATACTAAATGCCTTAGTTTAAAGGCTAGAGGTATATTTAAGAGAGACTATAAAGGTTTAAAGCAATTTAAGGACGGCCCTTATAAGTGCGGGTTACTTAAGGACTTTCCCGGAGACCCCGTAGTTAAAGACACGCTTAATTTCCTATACGCTAAACCCTAGTAGTAAGAGACTTATAAATTCCCCGCTTAAGGCACTACGAGCTAATAAGGTATGCCGACTTAATAACCGGCTAACTCGCTAATAGACTGGTTAAGTAATAGCGGTTAAGGGAGGGTATTAAAGGACTATATTAAGGGCTTTAACGAAGGAGCTTACTATAACGGACTAATGCTAAGACTTATTCGGACCGGGCGTATTAATAGCCCTTAAAGTAATTTACTAAGAGAGGGACTAATTTAATAACCTAAGTAACTAGCTAGTCCTCTCCGTATTTAGTGCGATAATCGCCGCTATAAAGGGATTACCGATAACTTAAAAATAGGCCCTTAAGAAGGATAACTACGAGACTTATTAATTACCCGCAATAAGACGGGAAATTAATAAATTAAAGTAAAAGGATACTTAAAGCCTTATTTATAGACTACTAAGGGCTTAAGTCTTTAACGGGAAATAAGTATATCTTAAGAAGCTAGTTTAAGGTAAAAAACCCCTTATAAAAGCCCGTTAAGTCGTTTAAGGAGACTAAGACCCGAAGGATAAGCCTATAAAGGAGCTTTATATAGCAGTAGCATACTAAGCCTTATTAAAGCTATTTATAACAATTATTACGGTTAAGGACTTAAAATAAGAATAATTTAACGTTATTTACGCTTATATATATATAGAAGTATAAGAGGAGGCTTTCGTTATATAGCCTTATAAGCTTAAAGATAGTATAAGCTAGGTTTATAGGCTTAATAAGTATTATAGAATCTAAACGGCCACGCCCGGACTCCTTACTTTACTCTTAAGTAGCTTTATAGAACCCCGTAATAAGAACGCCCGGAGCACGTACTATAAAGGCTCGCTTAAGGAGATATAACGAACATTATTAATTAAACCCCGCTAAGGTCTCCGAGATATAACTACGGAGGGTTAAGAGCCTACTTAACTATAGTTTATAACGTCTAACTATAGTTTATAACGTCTTTAACTATAAAAGATACCGTAAAAACTACTAAGCGGATTCCGCTAGTATCTTTAAAGGATATCTAAGGATTTCTATAGGATATCTTAACTATAGTTCGACTTATTTTTAACTATAAACGCACCTTAAAAAATATATAATAAACCTTACCGCGATTTTTAAGGGATATCTAAGGATATTTAAGGGATTTCCTTAACTATAATCTATAGTGTTTTTAACCGGGCTTATACTTAGTTTATTAAGCGATTCTATAAGGATATTTACGGTTTATTTACGCACTATAGATAGTATAGTTAAAGATCCTTAAAATTAGCTTAAAGAACTAAGTATAAAG
The DNA here is from genome assembly GCA_027405785.1 of Ophiocordyceps robertsii. Taxonomy (NCBI): domain Eukaryota; kingdom Fungi; phylum Ascomycota; class Sordariomycetes; order Hypocreales; family Ophiocordycipitaceae; genus Ophiocordyceps; species Ophiocordyceps robertsii. The sequence continues at coordinate 64,824 of JAPEBW010000208.1, forward strand.
TAGCTAGCTATGCCTTTAAGAATAGATAAGCTTTTTACTATTTCTAAACCCTTATATACGTTTACATGCGGTAATTAGTTTATTATATAAGCCCGACCGGCGGTAATTAGTTTATAGTACTAGCCTTAACTAGCGGTAATTAGTTTATAGTACTAGCCTTAACCGGCGGTAATTAGTCCGCGCCTTGTCCCCTTATCCTTACGCCGTAAGGCGTAGTAATAAGGCCTTATATAGTTATAAAAGCTCGCTTAAGTAGTAGTACGATTAAATAAGCGTAAACTTAAGAGAATATAGTTTTAAGCGCCTTAAGACGGATAAGTATATCCTCCGCTATAAAGCAGGCGATATACTTATAATCGTCTACGTAAATAATTTTATTATAGCGGTACTTATTAAAGAAGCTATTAAGGCCGCGGCTAATATCTTAACCGGTTTATATAACACTAAGTAGCTCGGCGAGCCTTAAGAATTCTTAGGTATTTAATTTAAACGGAATAAAGCAGTAAGAACGATTCTTATATATTAAACAAGGTTCGCTAAGAAGATCCTTAAGAAATTCGGTTAAGAGGTTACTAAAGCTATAAGAGCGCTATAGCTAGCAAGACTTAAGGTTCCTTATAACTAAAAGAGTTAAGAACTTATAATAAATACTATAAAGTAGCTTCGCTTAACTAGTAGCCTTAATTACTTATTAATAAGCACTTAGCCGGATATTATATATATAGCGAATAAGCTTTTTAAGGCTAGTAGTAACTTAATATATAACTATATAACGATTATAAAGACGCTATAGCGTTATATTAAGGGCACCTTAAACTATAAGGTCGTAATAAGGGGGAAATACTTAATTAAGGACCTTAAGCTCCGGGTATATACGGATACCTCCTTTGCTAATAACTAAAGCACTCGTTGCTTTATAGCGGGCTACGTTATATCTTTTAGCGATAGGCCTATCTTTTAGAAAAGTAAGAAGCAAACGATTATAGCGACCTCGTTAATAAAGGCGGAGTTTATAAACCTTACGCCTATAAGCATAGTAAAGATATAGTAATATTAGCTATTAATAAAGCTAGGCTAGCTATAGTTAAGTTTATCCGTAATCTTTATAGATAGCTAGAACGCGAGGCTTGCGGTGCTAAATAAGAATAACCCGGCTAAGACTAAGTATATCGATATCCGCTATAAATAAATTATCTACCGCACTAACGAAGGCTTCTTTCGGCTAGTATAGGTGCGGACTAACGAGATAATCGCGGATAGCCTTATAAAAGGCCTCTTAAGAGAGAAACATAACTAATTCGTTTAGTAGTTAAGAATAAAAAAGGCGGCTAAATAGAGCTTTAAAGGGCTTAGTATATAGACAAGGCATTACGTAAGCGGAATAGCTAGTTATAATTAGTTAAGATTAAAAAACACTTAGGCCGGAGTGATATATAAGGGAGAGGCTATATCGTAAGGCCTTATATATATATACGCCTTATATATAGCTAAGGGGAGGTGTTATAAATATAAAGAGTATAAACGCTAAGGCCTTATACTTAATTTACTGCGAGAGCCTTAAGCGTAGCCCTAGCCCTTATTTATAGGGGTTAGCTATATATATATAAAGGCACCCCTTTGTATATATATTCCTTCTTAGCTAGCTAGATGCTATTATTATCTTTTACAGCTCCTTTTTTTTATAAGACTATCCGATTATGCGTTTAGAATTTTACTAGTAATTACCTAGTATTTATTACTTCGCGGGTCCTTATATATATATAGGTATAGTAAGACGGCGAAAAGACCGGTTAACTCGGGTTTTTATACTACTTTAAACTAAAGCTTCTTTATATAAAGTTATATAGCTTTACTTAAAATTTTATAAAAGTAAAAATAGCTTAAACTTTTACTTTTTAATTCTTTTAACAAGATATAAGATATCTTAAAATAGAATTATACTATTTATAAAAGAAAATATTCAATGTTAAAATAATATCATAACCCTTTTAAGTTTTAAGATACTATATATTTAAACCTTACTATAAATAGTAGTAAAGTATTTTAAGATAACTTTTTATAAAAGCTTTATTAAACCGCTTTAAATAATTAAAATAGATTTTTTACTTTTTTAAGACTTATTTCTATTAAATAGGTAGAAAATAATAAATAAAACTTTTAATTTTAAAAAATAAAAAAATATAAAGATTTCCTTAAAAACATTAAAAGCTACCGATTAAAAGTAAAAATAAAGATTTATATAAAAGGTTCTATATATAATACCTATAAAAGTATAGTATACTATTTTCTTTTTATACTTTTTAGTCTTTTAATATACTATAAATAAATATTTTAGTAATAAGGTAGTTTTTACCTTGCGGTTTAAACTTAACTAGTCTTTTTATTAAGTAACTATATATATAGTAGTATAAACAGCGTAAGCCTAAGTGCTACCGCGCTAACATGTTTAAAGTGCGGGCGTATATTAATTAACGCTTTGTTTACTTACGTATTAAAGTACTAAACTTAATCGTAAATAATTTCTTTAAAGTTAAGGACGCGTTTATAGCTATTTTAACGGATTGCCTACCTATTAAATACATGCCTAAGTACTACTTACTTACTTAAAGCACCTAAGTAAAGTAAGTAGATAGGTATTATAAAAAAAGGGAGCTTTAAAAAATAATAATAGTATTACGGAATCTAAACGGCTACGCCTAGACTCCTTACTTTACTCCTAAGGAAGCCCTACAGAACCCCGCGATAAGAACGCCGAGAGCACGCACTACGAAGGCTCGCCTAAGGAGATACGACGAATATTACCGGTCGGACCCCGCTAAGGTGTCCGAGATAATACTATAAAGGGTTAAGAGCCTACCTAACTATAGTTTACGACGTCTTTAACTATAAGAGATACCGTAAAAACTATTAAGCGGATTCCGCCGGTATCTTTAAGGGATTTTTAAGGATTTCCGCGGGATATCTTAATTATAGTTTAACCTATTTTTAACTATAAAAGCACCTAAAAAGATATAGGATAAACCTTACCCCGATTTTTAATAGATATCTAAGGATATTTAAGGGATTTCCCCGACTATAGTTTATAGTATTTTAACCGGGCTTATACTTAGTTTATTAAGCGATTCTATAAGGATACTTATAGTTTATTTATATACTATAAATAGTATAGTTAAAGATCCTTAAAATTAGCTTAAAGAACTAAGTATAAAGTAGCTAGCTATGCTTTTAAGAATAAATAAGCTTTTTACTATTTCTAAACCTTTATATATATTTACGTATAGTAATTAGTCTGTTATACCGGCCTAACTAGCGGTAATTAGTCTGTAGTACCGGCCCCGACTAGCGGTAATTAGTCCGTAGTACCGGCCTTAACTAGCGGTAATTAGTTTGCGCTTTATCCCCTTATCCTTACGCTATAAGGCGTAGTAAATAGTGTTTAGCTAGCTAAGAAAGATTATATATATAAGGGGTGGCCTTATATACTTATTATGCTAAAAACCTTATTTTGTTAATAATCCTAAGTACTAAAGGTATAAGTATTAAGTAAAGTAAATACCGTTAAATATAAAAGAGTAACTAGTAAAGTAAGAACCGCTAATTATAAGTATATAACTATTAAAGTAAATACTAGTAGTTATAAAGAGAAATAATATAGCTTAATAGTTAAAGACGACTAGTATTAGCTATAAGTAGTAAAAGTTAAATACGCTTATAATCGGCTTAAGCTAGCTTTAATTAGTAATAAGATAAATATTAAATAAATCGATTAATGTCTTATATAATTAATTAATACTTTATATAAAGCTAAAGTAAAAGGCCTTTTTTTAAAAGAAGATTAAATCTTATAAAAGGCTTTAAGATAAGGATATTTATTTTTAAAAGCTAGTTATAAGTAATAAAGCGTATATTACTTATAACTAATAATAAAAATAGCGTAATCTATTTTTATTAGCTAAAAAAGTAGTTTAATAACCTTAAAAATTATATAAAGTATAAGTTATAGATTAGTATATAAAAGTATATAAAAGTATATAAAAAGAAAGCTTTTTAATAGCCTTAAAAAGTATAAAAAGAGGTCTTTCCTTTTTTTTTAACTCTTTTTTTTAGCTAGTTTTAACTTAAGAAATCCGTATAATAGGATACTTTTACTTTATTCGGTTTAATAGTTTGTACTAAGTTTTCTTTTTCTTTTTAACTATAAATTATAAACTTAATAAATAAAGCTTTATTATTAATTAAAGCAAAAGATTAATAAATAAGTTAAATAAAACTAGCTTATAGTATTAGTAATAACTTATAGCTTTAACAAAGATTACTTAGTATTTTTATACTTAGTAAGATTTTTAAGCTATTAAGTAAAAAAAAGTATTTATTATAATCACGTTTATTTAATTTTAATAAAAGAAATAAAATATTTACTTTTATAATACTATAGATGACTAGTTAGCTATTATTTAGTTTAAGGTATTTAAAGCTTTTTATACTCTTATAAGCTTTATAGATAGTAGTTTTATTTTAAGGATTAAGGCTTTTAAACCTTATACTAAAGAATTAGCTAAGCTATAAAAGTTTATTACCTTTCTTAAAGCTTATTTTTAGTTTTATCTTATTATAAGAAATAAAAAGGTAGTTAAAGTTATATGTATATTTAGTAACTTATAAGGCTTAATAGCAATATAGTTTAAACTAATTCTTAAGGACTATATAAATAATAGTCTTAAAAATAGGAATTTTAAGATAAAGAATATTTTTAAAATTTTAATAACTTTAAAAAAGGTTAATAATAAACGTTTAGAATTCTAAAGAAGTAATAATTAATAAAGGATAAATTAAGAAGCTTTAAGTAAGTTACGTTTTTATTATCTTATATAGCTCGATTTTAATAAATAACTTTTAAGCTAAAATAAGAAAACGATATTTATATAGCTCCTTAATATAAAGGGTTTAAAAAAGAAGTTAAAGATAAATTTACTACTTAGATAGGCTAAAGATACTTAAAAACAATATAAATCTAGCTGTTTAAAAAGATAATAAGTAATATAAACGCTAATAATATAAGAAATACTATTTAACTCTTAATAAAGTTATAAAAAGAAATAATAAAAAGTAAAAGCGTAACTTAAGTAACGTAATAAACTTAAATACTTTAAACGCAAGCTTGCTAAAGCCCGTTAAAAAAGCTATTTAATGTTTTAATTATTATAAGAAGAGCTAAATTATAAGAGATTATATTAAGAAAAGGAATTCTTTTAAAGAAAACAATATACTTATTTAAGAGGATAATGCCCTTTTAGCTTATAATCCGCGATATACTTTACTACTACTTTTTACTAAGAATACTAAAATTAATATAAAGCTTATTATACTAACTTCTAGTCCGATTAAGACTAATTCGCTTATAAAAAGAAGAACTTAAGATAAAGATAAAAGTGAGCTTAAACGACTAGTAAAGAAATGCTTTTAGGACTAAAAATAATTATAAGTATAAAACTTATTTATAGACTATTAATAAAGATAATAAAAATTCTTTTTATTTTAATATAAACGTTATGCTTTTAAATATAAAAGATAATAATAGCTATAATCTTAAAGTCTTTAAATTTAATAGAATAAATAAAAAGGTGACTTATATAAAAAAAGATAACGATAGGCTTTATGCTCTTTTTATTAAGTATCTTAATATACGAATTATTATTAAGGATAAGCCTTATAAGTAGCTTTCTTAAACTAAATACTATAATAACGACTACCTTATATATAAGCTATAAAAGTAAGGAAGCGGCTAGTTTCTTAAACTAAGGAAAACTTATAATAAACCTACTATAATAACTAAAGAGCTTAAAATTAATACTAAGGTTTTTATAGAAAACCTTAAGAAGGATATTGCTATAGAGAAACAGTGCGATAATACCACACTGCTAAAAGGTCTCGCCCCGGCCCTAGTTAGAGGTCGGGACGTTAATTATCGTCTATATGCTTACATCTTACATACCGACATATAAGTGGCCGGAGCGCTTGCATCTCACGTTCCGTAACAATTGCCGCCTTAAAAGGAAAGACGACAACGTCCTCGTTATCTATAAGACGGGACCTCCCCGGTTTATTAAGCCGGTGGCTAGAGTAATGACTTATAGGTCCACTTTCTCGCGCGGGGATCGAACCTACGCTAAAGGAATTGCTACTATTTGCTACGGAGAGATAGTGCGATAATACCGCACTGCTAAAAGGTCTCGCCCCGGCCTTAGTTAGGGGTCGGGACGTTAATTATCGTCTATATGCTTGCATCTTATATACCGACATACGAGTAGCCGGAGCGCTTGCATCTTACGTTCCGTAATAAATATTAAAGCTAATAAAGAGGAACTTATATAAGAAAATACTAATAACTAGATTAAAATTAAATAACTTTTACTCTTTAAGTAATATAATAAAACGACTATTAAGAACCTTAAAGATAATAACCTCGCTTTAACGAATAAGTTTATTAAGCTAAAAGAAGATAATATATCTCTTTTAATATATATTACTAATTTAATTAACGATAAAGATAATCTTAGGAAAAAGAAAAATAAGCTAGTAAATAAGCTTAAGGAAGATATAAAATTCCTAAATCTAGCTATTAAAAATACGTTTTAACGATATTATAAGTATTTTAAGACTAATTATAATCTTCGTAATAAGAATTATTATTTAAAAATACTATTAAAAGTAAAGTAGTTCTCGAACGATATACTTAAAAATTAGCTAAAAGCTAAATAAAAAGAAATTAATAACTAAAAGCGATAAAAAGAAATTATTTAAATAGACGGTATTAATATTATTAATAAAGTAGTTAAGAACTATAAAGCTAATAAGAATTTAGTTTTTAAAGCTATTAAGTAGCTTAGTTACTAAGATAAACTAATTCCGTAAAATAAATTAAAACTTATTAAGAAGTTAGTAAATAAGGCAAAACACTAATAAGCCTAAAAATAATAAGGGTATTCCTTAGGATAAAAAACTTACTTATATTAAATAATAATTCTCGAAGTATAAAAATAACCTTTTTATGAAAATTAAAAGGATATCGCTATAACGTATTAGTAGATTTTAGTGTAATTAGTAGCTATATTTCTCTTATAATAGTAAATCGTCTAAAAGTACGTTATAAAAGAAAAGATAAGCCTTATATACTTCTTTTAGCAAAAGGATTACTATTTAAATATAATAATAATAAGACTATATAAAAGACTAATTCTTTTATATAAATAATCGGAATTTTTAACTTTAAAGATTCTTTTAAAGTTTTAGCTATAAGCTATAATATTATATTAAGACTAACTATTTTACGGAAATATAATTTTATAATAGATTAAGATAACGGCCTTTTAAGGTTTAAAATTATACTTTAAATATCCTTTATTATAGTTAAATAAAAGATAAACCTTAAATAAAACTATTAAATAATTGAAATACGGTATTACTTAATAATATCTATAGAAAAAATAGTAGTAATAATAATAATAAAGCGGCTTATATAATAATAAGTATCTTATTAAATATTAAAACGAATAACAATAAAACGATTAATATAAAAAACGATAATACTATTACGATTAGTATAATATAAGCGAAAACGAAACTAAACCTTCGTTAAAATATTAAAAGCCTTAAAATTAGTTATAAAGCTACTTATAATTTATTAAATATAATTCTCTTAAATACCTTAAAGGATATTAAGTAGTAATACCTTAAGAATAAAGGTAAGAGTAAAAATCGAAAAAGATTATAAAATAATTTACATATAATTGACTTATCGTATTAAAAAGGTACTATTAATTTAAAGAACCTTAAAAAGCAAATATAGTATATAAAAGAGCTAAAAGGTCCTATTAATTTAAAATACCTTTAAGATCGTTTTTTAAAAAGACTTAAAAATATACTAACAAGATATTTTAATATATTTACGCCGCTACTTAAAGATAGACAATTATTATAAGGTAGTTAATATTATAAAATTAAGTTAAAAGAAGGCTTTAAGCTTAAATTCCGTAAAATATCTAACTTAAATAAGAAGTATTGAAATTTATTAAAAATATATATTAATAAAACCTTATAAAAAGGTAATATTTAAAAGTATAAATTAGAATGTAAAGCTCCTATATTACTTACTTTAAAGAATAATAAAAATTAAGAAAACCCTTGACTTTATATTAATTTTAAAGAAATAAAAAATACTATAATAAAAGACTAAACTCTATTACTTTTAATAAGCGAAATAAGAAATAGATTAGCGAGTAAGTAATAGTATATAAAAGTTAACTTTAAATCTGCTTATAGCTTAATACGTATTAAAGAAAAAAACGAATTTAAAATAGCCTTTAACAAAATGTCAATCCGTCTAACTATGTAAAAACATTGCGCGCTAGTTATTACATAGTCGGATAATTAACGTATATAGCAGATATAACGGATTTACACCTTAACAGCCTCCCTATCTCGATATACCCGGTATAAGAGATGCGATAGTAAAAAACCCGCGTATATACTGCGGTAAAAAACCTATGCCTCCGTTAGGAATCGAACAGGGTGCTGCGCGGAAGCCGGGCTTATAACTAATTAAGGAGCAAATAGGTGCAGAAGAAAGCAGGTTTGTAGCCACGAGTAAGGGGATCACAGAGATGCAAAGAGTGTGCGAAAAGGTAAAGAAATAGGTGAGATGTGTGTGTGTAAGCTTAATGATCTATCTAAGGTAAAGGGGGGACTAAGGCTTCCTTATATAGACAATTCCCAAGCTATAAGTGACTTAAGTGATTTGGAAAAGAGCCCCCTGTCTAGCGCAGTTATGCATAGTAGGCC